>JANIWQ010000003.1:0-181018 GCA_030555725.1 Pichia sp. yHMH446
CGCTGGGGTACACGCCCGCGGGCGCCGTCGACGGCTGGTACAGCGAGGGCGCCGGCTACGTGTACGGCGCCGGCTGCAGCGTCTACGACCACTTCACGCAGGTCGTCTGGCGGGCCACCACGCGGCTCGGCTGCGGCACCAAGCACTGCGGCGCCTACTGGGGCGACTACATCGTCTGCTCCTACGACCCGCCAGGGAACTACGTCGGCGAGTGCGCCCAGAACGTGCTCCCGCTCGTATGAGCGAGGGCGCAGCGCAGCGCAGCGTAGCATAGCTAAGCCGCTAAGCCTTAGCTTAGCGCAGCCGACCAGCCTCTCCTCTCCTCTCCGCTCCTCTCCTTTCTTTGTATCGTTTGTATCTTGATTTTCAGCTCTGCTCTTCGTTGCGTTCCGGGCTGTGCGGGGCGGGCGCAGCCGCGTGCTAAGCCCCATTTCCGACAACGCTTTTTCCACTCCACCAACACAGACACTAATTACTACTGAGAGTCAACGTCATCAGCTAAACTGGTACACCATACACCATACTCCACACACTATATTCTCCATATTCGCTATATTTGGATACCCACTACTACCCTGCACTCCACTACAACACCCTTACCACACCCTTGTACCCGTCGTCTAGGCGTTCATGCCCACTAGCCAACTACTCTCGTTACCGTTTCACCACTTATCTCCGCAATGTCTGATAATTCCGTCTCTGAATTCGACCTGTTCCTGCAACAGCTTGATCAGTCCAAACACCAACAGCAGCAGCAACAACAACAACAGCAGCAGCAGCAGCAACAACAACTACCACAACAACCACCACCACCACCGATGCAGGTACCCTCCTTTGACAGTTTCATAGATTTCGATACCCACCACTCGCAGCATTTACCCAAACCTACGCCCAGCTACCACCAGCAGCACTACCAGCCCACGCAGCAATACTCAAGCAGCTATTCTGACTATCTACCTCAACCAGTACCTTCGGTACCTACAGATATCTCTATCTTACAACCTCCTTCCCGAGTATCAACTTTGAATGCTAGAAATTGGTCAGTTAACCAACACTCAAATATACCTCTACCCGCTCCTTCAACTGATTCCTACATCAACTACCAACAGCAGCAATCACAACAACCGCAACCACAACACTCCGTCTCTTCTTTACTATCAGATATAGATTCAGCTAATAGATTCTTTCAAACAAATCATTTCAGCATACCTAATCCACCTTCTATTTCACTTGGTCCAGAAATTAAAATAGAGGATACCGATGAAACAATCAAATCAAATATACTAATACCTCCCCCCTTAGCATTAGATGAGTCTACGACTACCAACCTAAATGTACTATCAATCCCTCAAATAGATTCTCTAGATTCCGATCCCGATAATCTACTATCACAAAGGATGAAACTAGGTAGAGCAAAGAGACATTCCCATTCTCATTCTCACTCTCATTCTCATTCTTCTTCTCGTTCAAATAGCATAAGATTAGCACCTTCACCTTCACTTTCAACAAATTCTTCTTCAAGTTTACATTCACCTATCCCTAACTCTTCAAGTTTACATTCACCCATCCCCAACTCTTTATCAAATCCAAACTCTTCAAATCCTTCACCTTCAGTTTCAAATGATAACTATCTATCATCAGAATTCGATTCATCAGATGATGAAAATGAAAATGAAGTTTCAAACAATCAATCAACTGAATCATCATTTATTTGCCCCAATTGTGGTAAAAAATTTAATAGACCTTATAATTTAAAATCTCATTTAAGAACTCATACAAATGATAAACCTTTTCCATGTAAAATTTGTGGTAAATTATTCGCTCGTCAACATGATAGGAAAAGGCATGAAGATTTACATTTAGGTTTTAAAAAATTTCAATGTAAAGGTACTTTATTATCAAATAATAATTTAAATTGGGGTTGCTTTAAAAAATTTGCTAGAACTGATGCTTTAAGGAGACATTTTTATACTGAAAATGGTAAAAATTGTATTAAACCTTTAATCGATGATTATAATTTAATTAATAATGATTGTTTGGATTATGATAAATCTGTTAAATTGGCTATGGAAAATTCAATTAATTTAATGAAATTTTTGAATCCTAATGTTAAGAAACCAAGAGAGAGGAAGTCAAAACGGCAATAGACAATACGAGCGTAGCGAGTATTGTCGATTGCCATAGTATATTTAAGACAATACGAGCGAAGCGAGTGTTGTCGATTATAATTAGACAATATGAGCGAAGCGAGTATTGTCGATTGCCATATAATACAACTATTCAAGACAATACGAGGGAAGCGAGTATTGTCGATTACCATATAATACAACTATTTAAGCCAATACGAGCGAAGCGAGTATAGTCGATTGCAATAGTATATTCAAGACAATATGAGCGAAGCGAGTATTGTCGATTGCAATATAACACAACTATTAAGACAATATGAGCGAAATCGCTCCGCTCTTATTCTCGATTGTCATATGATACAGCTATTTAAGAGAAAAATCGCTCCGCTCGTATTCTCGATTGCAATATAATAAAACTATTAAGACAACTATTTAAGACAATATGAGCGAAGCGAGTATTGTCGATTGCCATATAATACAACTATTCAAGACAATACGAGGGAAGCGAGTATTGTCGATTACCATATAATACAACTATTTAAGCCAATACGAGCGAAGCGAGTATAGTCGATTGCAATAGTATATTCAAGACAATATGAGCGAAGCGAGTATTGTCGATTGCAATATAACACAACTATTAAGACAATATGAGCGAAATCGCTCCGCTCTTATTCTCGATTGTCATATGATACAGCTATTTAAGAGAAAAATCGCTCCGCTCGTATTCTCGATTGCAATATAATAAAACTATTAAGACAACTATTTAAGACAATATGAGCGAAGCGAGTATTGTCGATTGCAATCTTATACAACTATTAAGACAATACGAGGGAAGCGAGTATTGTCGATTGCCATATAATACAACTATTCAAGACAATACGAGGGAAGCGAGTATTGTCGATTACCATATAATACAACTATTTAAGCCAATACGAGCGAAGCGAGTATAGTCGATTGCAATAGTATATTCAAGACAATATGAGCGAAGCGAGTATTGTCGATTGCAATAGAATTCAACTATTAAGAGAATAAAAGCAAAGCGAGTATTGTCGACTGCACTATAATACAACTATTTAAGACAATACATGCGAAGCGAGTATTGTAGATTGCAATAGAATTCAACTATTTAAGACAATACTAGGGAAGTGAGTATTGTCGATTGCAATATAATACAACTATTAAGACAACTATTCAAGGCAATACGAGGGAAGCGAGTATTGTCAATTGCAATAGAATTCAACTATTAGGACAATACAACCGAAGCGAGTATTGTCGATAACCATAATATATTTAAGACAATACACTCGCTCATATTCTTGATTGCCTAATACAACTATTCAACGCAATCGATTTCTTATCTTCAATTACCCTATAATACAACTATTTAAGATAATTGTTTAAGATAATACGAAGGAAGCCAGTATTGTCGATTGCCATGTTCAAGGCAATTACAGTACAACTGTTCAAGACGACATGGATACAACCATTTAAGAAAACTACAGTACAATTAATCAAGAAAATACGATTGAAATAGTATTGTCGATTTCTTATCTTTGCTTGACAACAAGGCAACTACAATACAACTATAGTAAACTATAGTAAGCTATAGTAAACTAATCAGACAATACTCGCCTAGTTATCACATCCTCGCAAGCTTGTTTACACACTCACTGACAAACTCGCTTCGCTCGTTTGTCTCTGTACTTTTTCCTGCTTTATAAATTTCTCAGTATTCTCAAACTCACGTGACTAACCATTTTCCATGAATCAAACAATCAATTCTCTAATTTCTAACTTTTTTTCTCGTGATTTCCAATCACCTATAATTCCACTCTAAAAACTTATTTAAACAATGTTAAACAATACAGATATTGTTATACCAACCTGTATTACAATTTTTTTATCTTATTTAATCTTTTTCACTCCAACAATGTCAAGATTAATGGATTTACCAAATAGATTTTTCAATAATTATAATAATGATTCAAATTCAAATTTAAATTTTAAATTAAATGATTCAAATTATAAGAAAAGACTCAAATTAGCAATCTTAAAATGTGGTGGTTACCCTGGTGGTTTATCTAATGATGGTAATACATGTTTCATGAATTCAGTTATTCAATCACTTTCAAGTTGTTCAAATTTTTTAAATTATCTTGAATTTTTAAATAATTTAACAAATAATTCAAATTATTTATCAATTGAATTATTTAATTTATTGAAATCACTAAATAATCCAAATTCAAATAAATCAATAACTTATAATACTAAAAAAATTTTAAAAGTAATGAAAGATTCTCCAAATAAAAATTTATTCTTAGGTTATAATCAAGAAGATGCACAAGAATTTTATCAAAATTTAATGAAACAAATTGAGAAAGAATTTTTTGAATTAAATAATTTGGAGAAAAATACAAATAATAATTTAGATTCAAATTTCTATGAAATTTCAAATGATTCAATAACAGGTTTAAATAAATTAGGTCATTTAGGTGACGTTTTCGTACCAATTTCAAATATTGATCCAGCTGATATTGAAAATTCAAATAAATTTAAAAAATTTAAATTAATTACACCAGTTGATGGTTTACAATGTGATAGAATTGGTTGTATTAAATGTGGTGAAATAGGTGGTATTAGATATTCAGTTATAAGTGGATTAGCATTAAATATACCAATGAATTCAATTAATAAAAATAGATTTACATTAAATGAATTAATTGAAGAATTTTGTAAAATGGAACAAATTGATGATGTTGAATGTAATAGATGTAGTTTGAATTTAGTTAAAAAAAATTTAAATGATAAATTAAATTCATTACAAAATCAAATCAATGAAAATCCTTCAAATTCATTTTTAATTGATAAATTAGATGAAAGATTAAAAGAAATTGATCAAGTTTTATCCAAAAATTCAATTCATGATGATATCTATAATAAATTACATACTAAAAATATGATTCAAAAATCAAGTAAAGTTAAACAAAGTTTATTTAGTAGACCACCATCATTACTTTGTATTCATATTAATAGATCAGTTTTCGATCCAAAAACTTATATGGTTCGTAAAAACAATTCTAAAATTGATTTCCCTTTAAAACTTGATCTATCAAATTTTATTGCAAGTGATGATAATATTAATTTAGATGCTAGATTTCAAATGCGTGGATCAAAAAATATTAAAATTAATTATAGTTTAAAATCTGTTATATCACATTTTGGTACTCATAATTATGGTCATTATATTGCTTATAGGAAATTCAATGGTTTTTGGTGGCATATAAGTGATGAAACCGTTATGTTAAGTTCTGAATCTGAAGTTTTAGAAAGTCAAGGTACTTTTATGTTATTTTATGAACTTGTAAATGACGGTGATGATGGTGATGATGATAATGATGATGATGATGGTGATGTAAATGATGAACTTAATGAAGATGATACCGGTAATGATGATAATACTTCCCTTGATGATGATAAATCTGTCTCATCTAATGATTCCCATTCAACAATAAACGATAATCAAAAAGATTCAAAAGCTGAATTAATCGCTAATATTCAAGCAAACTTATAGATTTAGATCTTAGATACTGTAAAAATACACTTCTTTCTTCATTCTTCCCCTCGTTCTATAAAATAATACAAAAGTTTTAGAAAAAATATTTTCATACTTCAGAAGAGCCAAATAATTGTCTTTTTTCAATCTCATCCTTTTCGAGTTCTTCTTCAATCAGTTCATCAATATCGTAATCGTAAGAAGTACTGTTTAATCCAACTTCAACTTGATTGCCTTTCTTCGTAACTCCTCTCAATCTTTGTTTCAATTGATTTTCTCCAACTAATTCAAGTTTTATTGGTAAATCCTTTCCCGTAATTTTTGGTGTTTGAATTTTACGAAGCTTCAAACGTACATTACTTAAAGCTGATGAGTTAGAAGATAATATCTCATCAGCATCAATGTTGGCATCTGGTGCTTCATAAGTATGTGGAGCTGAAAAATTATCAAGTTCTCCTTTTGGCTCTTCTCTATTTCTTCTCTTAAATTCGGGATTCTTCTTGTAAGTTACAAGACCTGATACCGTTGGAAGTAAAATGGTTATAGCAACCATTATTAACATCACAACCAATATAATGAAAAACATTTTCAGTTGCTGATGTCAATATATATTCCCATTTAATACGATGATCTGAAATTTTCAACAAAATCATTTCTTTCAAATTTCATACATGAGCGGCGAAACTTTTTAAAATTCCGATGCATTTTAGATCAACATACGCTACACATCATATACCAGACAAAGATCTGTTGATTAACATTTCCTCACCAATACTACAAAACTACAATGCTAAGGAGAGATCCAACCACTATCAAACTAACTACAGAAGATTTACGTGATATATCCCTTGTCGATGAAGCCATTCTCGCAGCAGCTCAAAACGCTGCAACACAAGAGGGAAATCATGACCAGAATTGGGATAGTTCTATAGACGAGAGTTATCTTGGTTACAGAGCTCAAAGCAAAGATGCAAACGAAGCAATATGCTTCAATGTGTCTCCTCAAGAAAGTGAAGAAGGTCCATCAAACACTTCAAACACTAACAATGCAATGTTAGGAAACTTATCGATGGATATCAATCAAAAATAAACTTATCTTTTGAAACATCCAAAGAACTTATACCAAAAACTAAAAATTGAAAAGAGTAAAGAAAAAAAGAAATACTCATGAGCTTATCGTTATTCAAACAACCCATTCAAATGACCCTTTTTTACCGAAACATGCACAATATTCAACAAATTTAGTAAATCCCATTTTCTCCATAATTGAAACCTCCTCAGGTAATACATTGTGGATAATTGTCTGTTTTATATTGATTCTATGAAGAAGTTGTACAGCAGTGGTAATAATACCAAGTTTGATTAAATATTTTTGCTCTTTGGTTAAAATAAGTTTTGATTCATCATGTACAGATAGCCCTGTATGAAGTCCTGTTATACCACCAACTTTCTCCTCAACATGAGATTTAAATTTTTCTATCAATGGGTAAAAGTACGAGAATGTACCTTCACTACTGTAAACTATGCAAAAACCTGCAATCATAGTATCAACAAATGCATATATTAGAAAAGTGTTTCTTTGTCTGTTATTTTGATTAAAATCTTGAATTTCTTCCCGAATGATTGTATCTGCCTTATTATACATTGTTGAAAAGAGAACCTCCTCATCATCTATAGTCTTACCCTCTTTTAAATTTTCGTAACAAATATTGAAAGCAGGTATTGGATCATCACTAACAACAAAACTAACGTTCAGATCTTTAATAGATTTCATGAATGAGTAAAAATCAACAATACCGGCTTTAGGAACTGATAAAATTTGACCTGGTAACTTCCAATTCACCAAATTTAAATGCATTATATTTTTTCTTTGCTGTTGGTAAATGCCCTTTTTATGTCTTGTTGAACTCCACCCTAAAGATTTATAAAAGCCAACCAATTCCATTGAACTTTCAGCAATATTGATTTTCGATTTATCTCTAGTTTCAAGATATTGCCATATAGTACCAATTTCATTCAAAACTTTTGGAACTAAATAATTGAAAAATGGGAAAGATGAACCTAATGCTACAGTGAGACATGATCTTTCTATAGTGATGAATTGAATAGCACGTTGATGTAATATCTCACCCACACTTTGTCTCCTTTTGGCACGAGAAACAATCATATACACTATTCGACCACATTTATCAAATTTGTCAATAATAACCGTAATCAAACCATATACAACACCCATAGAAGGATTTCGAACAATGAACATTGTACAGTCATCTGCAAACCTTTTACAATATTCCCATGCTCGACTAAGTAACTCATTGTCTATTGGGAAATATAGATCTGCAATTGTGCTCGTTTTGACCATCATTAAAGCGCCTTTGTCCCTTTCGAAATCAAGTTGTTCCACAACCCATGGTTTCTCTCGAGCCTTCTTCGGATGTGGGGTATTCTCTTCTGTTCCAACATTGGAATTATGAGCACTACTAATATCAGTGCTATTTTTCCTTTGGAATACAGAATCAAAAATCTGTGTATTACTACTTGATGCCCCATCTGACTGACCAAAATCAATATAAGTTGCACCATTACTGTTTGAATTGAAAATCTCTGGATCAAAATTCAATAAGTTAGCAATATCACTTGAATCTAAATTCAACGTATTCGACAGCTCCCTTTCTGATTTCACCGGTTTATTGAGCAAAAATTCAAACTGACCTCCGTCACCTTCTTGTGACAAACCATTGACAACTTCTTCTCTATTTGCTTTAGAACGATTACGAGTTCCGGGTATGCATCCTTTAGCTATCATATTACCGAAAAAAAGTTGCGGAAGATACTTTAATGATTTGAACGATTCATCATAGGTACAAATAAATGTTGAGGCTAAATTTTCACATTTGCCAAGATTAAATGGTGAATCTGTTGAAATAACAATTAAATACTTACCACTTTTTTGTAGCTGGTTATTTATTTTTTTAAGTAAATCCACTTGATAAACATTGACACATAAATTGGAAACAAATATAACAGCTAAGGTTGAAACATTTAACAAAGAATCAATAGCAGCTGTGTACCCTTTCGTTGTATATACTAATGTTCCAACGTCACAATTGTTCTGTCGTGCAACATTACAAAATTCCGTTTTCAACATTTCATAGTCAACCGTCAGACTTGGGAATAATAAGCAAATTTGGTTTTTCTTTGGTATATCTACTGTATCTTGGACTTGAAATAGTTCATTACGAGTGTGTAAGGCAAAATATTTCTGAACAGGGATTAAATCATAAAGATTTCGTACTAATGTTATTGAATTTCTAAAAGCTCTTTCTGATAAGAGTTCATGCTCTTTTCTCATTTCGCTGTCTATTTCAACTTTGGTATCATACCAGCTGATCTTACTGTGTAGTTCATCTATCCTTCTCAATGCTGTTATCAAAATTGCTTGATGGTAACCACGCTCAAAAGTTTTATTAAGAAAATCTAAAGCTTCAATTTGATATTTGAAACTTCGTGTTACACATACCATATCACATCTTGCATAAACAATTGCAAGAGATGCTGCTTGGCCCATCCCGTAATTCAAAAAAATGTCCTGTACTTCTATATCTTCCGCAATAACTACTTTATCAAATTTCAGCTTTTCTCTGAGTAAATCATTAACAATTACAGGACTCAGACAAGCATTTATGTCTCCAGTTAAAGCATTAGGTAATGCCACAGGAGATACTCGTATCGAATCAAGCATATCATGTTCTATCAAAGCTTTAAATGGAAGGGAGCTATAATTCTCAATTTGGTTCATATCATCCAACATTACAGCTGTTTCCATCACATCATAGATAAATGCTTTCCCTACACCTGGAAAATGCGAACCTGATGTAATGATTCCGCCACTTTTGAAGCCTGCAGCCATTGCACCTCCATATCTGATAACTTCATCTGGTCTAACACCAGGTGTATTGAGTCCTACAACATCAGTGAGAGCTTTCGAAAAAATATCTAGAACTGGTCCAAGAACCATATTTATGCCAATGGCTTTTAATTCCAACGCACATACTTTTGAAGCGTGATAGACAATAGATGGTTGATCTGCTGCAACAAGCGCTAACAATTGTGGAAATCGTGTTAGTTCAACAACATTTCTTGAGTGTAAAAATTCATACATCTCGATATCCAGGGCTATTATTAAAGGTCTCTCAAAATTTAATGAATATGCAAAAGACTGTACATCTGTCAATAACTGTTTGAGTTGTCTCATACTTTCGAAATTGCAAGGTCGTAACATGAAGGCTTGAACATTAAAATCTCTGATCAATTTTGCTGCTTGACAATTCGGATTAAAAATTTTATCCTCAAATCCAGCAAAGAGGAGTTTTCCAACTTCCTGCATCATGTTTGAATATTGTGAGAATATTTTTGAAAGTACAAAATTGGGGTCCAAATTTCAGGGCTCAAATCTTAAACGAGTAGAATTGTGTTGCATGTAACAATGTCAAAAGTTTCCTTAATCATCTGGGCGAGGATTTGCGTCAAAGCAAATCTAACTCTCAAGTTTCAATTTTGGTCATCGCGGAGTTGCGATAGAATGTAACATTGTTCCCATTAGGGAAAAAGCAATGTAAATTTCATTGCATCGAAAGTCTCGATAAAGTTGGAAATTTGGGGGCAAGCCTGAAAACGTTCCTGTGATTGCTACATAGATGATTAGTGCGGCTAAGTAAATATACATGTAATTAATGTTACAAAGAAGATTAGTTCTTATCGCTTTTGGCCGGGCTTGGAGGCTTAGTGGACGATTGCTGTGATTGTCTTGGTGTAGTGGCCCGGCTGTGCGAAATTAGAACAGGCGTTGGCGGATTTGTACTGGATTTGTTCATTGTTTGATGTGGTGAAATCGGGTGTGGTGAATTTGTTGGAGTACCAACATTACTTGTCGGACGACGACGTACGTTTGTTGGGCTCATTCTTGTTTTCGGTGAAACGCCATTGGACATATCGTAGTTATAATGTTGAGCCCTTTTGATTGCAGGATTTACACTGCTTAATGGTGTTACTGAATTGGGTTGGCTAAATACAGTTTGTGTATTGACAGGCACTTGTGTTTGGTTTACTGAATCGATACCACCCGTTGACGGATTCAAATTGTCAAGATCAGTCCACAAACCATTTATATTTTTGACCACACCATCAATAAGAGACAATGCATGGTTTGCAACGGCAAACTGATTAGAATTGGACTTCAAGATCATCCGATATTCATCAAGTTGTCGATGATACAAATCGGCTTCCACTTGATCATTGCTAGTTACGCATAATAATGCAGCAAATATACCAATAAGGGCAAAATTCCTTGGCGCACTAGAATGCCAAAATGAGTGAATATGATCATAAGTTAACGATTTAACAAATGCAATGGAAGCGGTTAATCTCATTGTAGCGGCATTTCGACAAACTGCAACGAGAGCTGGTGAAGGAGGTGAAAATTTCGGTTTACCGCCTTCATGATCATGAGAATCAAGAGATGCATCGAATTTGGAATTGTTCAACTGTGTATAAAGCACAGATATGATACGACGATGAAGAGTGATTTCAGCTGCAAAGTAAGAAAGCTGTAAGTTCGCATTGGAATGAAATCGTTTTGCATTATCGGATTTCATTTGCAAATTTGGAGGCAAAGAATGATACCACTGTCTTAATTTTAGTTGCAAAGGTTTGACAATTTTTAAAATACTCTCAATATCTGATAGTTCTATCATTGCTCTCGGCGAATAGACAGTAGTTTGAATTTCACTTAGAATTTGGGACAATAAAACAATTTGTTTGAAACATTCTCGACCCATTTCAATGTCGACGTTTTTGATTTGATCAATACTGTTATTGTTGGTATCTATGGAATCATTTGTATTAGATATTCTCTCTGGAAAATCTTCATCTGATAATGGTTTTACAATCCAATTGATATTATCTAATATATGACTAGGTCTTGATTCTACCATAGAAGTCCATTTGTCTTGAACATAAACTGCCCATGCAAGCCTACGCCGTAACCCTCTTTCCCATTTGGGAAGCCGCCAAGTAGAACAGTCTAAACCAAGACCAAGTTCTTCAGCTAATCCAACCACCTGGGTGCAAATTAGCCAATTATTTTGATTATTGACAAATTCAAAGTAACTTTTTTCCTTGTCGTTGATCTGATTTTTGAGACCACCTTTCTTATTTGGTTGATCAAAAATATATTGACATTGAAGTAACAACAAACCAGCCTGAACTGCACTGAGTTTAGGCCTTTGTGTAACATCTGCAAAAGTTCTTAGGGCAAATCTATACAATGAAATAACATCCGGTTTCTCCACTTTACTTAATTTGGGTTCAAAATCCCACCATTGAATAGCGAGTAAATATACTGCTGCTAAAAGAGGAGCACCAAATTCCCTATGTGTTCTTGCATATTTTTCAAGGAATATTTTTTTGTGAATTACAGGGAAAGAAGGGTGCACTGTCTTGAAATACAAATCAATCAAAGTTTGTCCATGTGGTGCAACATATTTTTCAACTGTATCCGAATCACGTTCCGATTGTTCATATAAAAGTTCTGTATAATCATCTCGAAGCAAAAATTGAACAGAATCTGCAACCTTACGTATTGAGTTGGTTTTATTGATCGGAAACTGATCAATTTTATCCAGAGACACTTTCTCCAGAAACAAGGGATCGTAGATTGATGTAGGGCCAATGTAAAATGATGATCGTGGAAACTGTAAACTCAAAGTTTTTTTGAGCAAAGAATGTCCATGCATGTTTGCATAATCTTTGATAGGCGGTGTATCACGAACTAGAACATTTGGTGGTGGTTCAATTGTTGGATCTTCAAAATTCATCCTTTTATTGTTATCTTGATCTGGTCCACTATTCGCACGTTTTAAGGTTGTATCATTGAAAACACATTTGAGACCTTTTTGTTGACACAATCTACATGACTGTAAATCTTGAATCATGACACATTTAGTCTTACGTCGACGGCAATGATCACAAGGTCTTACTTTTGTCCTTGGTTGAGGTGGCTCATTTTTCTTTTTACTCTTCAATCCTAGATTGGCTCCTGTTGGTGTTAGAGGTTGCAAATCAGTGCTGGAATTGATCATATTAGGAGTGGTTACTAAATTCAAGTTTGGCTGTTGTAATACATTTTGGTTTAACATTGGGTTGAACAGCAGAGATTGAAGCATTAAAGGGTTATTGGTTAAGTTTTGCAATTGTGTTTGCGATTTCAGTTGCGGATTTGCTATGAACTGAGATTGGTTCAGCTGATTGAGTTGTTGCTGCAATAAATTCTGCTGTTGAGCACTGTAGTTTGGTAAGAGGCTCAGAAATGATGAATCATTGAATAATGCAGAAGAAAACTCTGTTATTTGCTTTAACTGATTCTGAGAAAGTTGTGGTTCTTGTAGGTGCTGCTGTTCTGTTTGTTCAGATTGTGGTATCTGTTGTTGTTGCTGTTGTTGCTGCTGCTGCTGTTGTTGCTGCTGTTGTTGTTGTTGGTTTTGGGGCTGTGGTTGACTTGAGTTATTGGGTACTTGTCCTTTTTGCTGCATCTGTTTCATGTTAAGTAATGTTTGTGTCTCAAGTAACATATTTTGATAATGTTGAAGCTGTTCAGCGTAATTTGGAATGCTATCAACTTTATGTTGGTTCACATTCAAGTTTTGAAAGTTGGTAAAAGCGGGTGACATTGCATTAGATATAATGGAAGGTGATCCTACATTCTGATGCTGGGCATCCAATAGGAAATTCAATTCTTGATTATCTTCCCATTGTGATAAATCAAATGGAAACAGTCCAGGAGTATTGATAAGCGGTTTACCTTGATTGATATTCTGTAGGTTATTGCCTGAATTAGTGTCATTATTACCATTTCTATTGGTAGATGAATTGTTTTCCTTTTCAATAATACTGGTATTGTGATCTGTTTTGATATTGGTATCATTCATGAGATGTTGATTTTGTTGATTTTGTTGATTACTTCGAGAATTATCGTTCTTCGGACTGCTTTGTGAGTTCTGTGCAGCATATTCGGCAGGTTGCGAAGGATCACTTTGTGAGTTTGTCTGCATATTCAGTATCACCTTATTGAAATGTTCCTTCAAAACGTGTCTTTGAACCCTTGCAACTTTCAAAGATCCGGTGTTACAACTTTGATAAAGATTTCTAGTTTATTGTCTGTCGAAAATAGATTGTGAGGTTTCGTGCTCGAAAAAAAGAAAAAATCAGCAGAATGCAACATCGCCATTGCTTACTGCCTCCCTGTTACACGCAGGTATCACACAAAAGATAATCCTTTACTAGAATTACGGAAAAATAGACAACTGGAGCAGATATATTACAAAAAAAAAAACACTTGAATAAATATCTTAAACTGTAAAAAAATGTAGTGCAGAACTTTCTGTTTTGATTGTAGTGTGAAGATTTTCTATATTATCAGTAAACGGATTTTTTTTTTCACTAGCCTCATTTTCTTCAGGGAGCGTGGTGTTTAGATAGGCAGAAACCATTCAGATACCACGATTTATCTTCCTGATAAGTTCAACCAACACTACAATGTTAACATTTTGTCCTTATTGCTCGAATATGCTCACGATATCACGAAGTGATGAGAGTGGATCGAATGCTTTTACATGTGCAACATGCCCATACGAGTTCCCAATTGTTGGACTCCAAATGTTTGAAAGGAAATATCTACCACGTAAGCAGGTAGATGATGTTTTGGGTGGTGCTGGATCATGGGACAATGTTGATCAAACAGCAGCACAGTGCCCTCGGGAAGTTTGTGGTAACGATAGAGCATATTTTTTTCAGTTACAAATTCGATCAGCAGATGAACCTATGACAACATTTTACAAATGTACAAAATGTGCTCATCAATGGAGAGAGAATTAGTATTGCGAGGATAGTTTTAATAGAGCATGTAAAAAGAGATTGACCGAAATGAGTGTATAGAATTTGTTTATAAAATGTCAAGAAAAAAAAAAACTTTTATTCAGGTTAAATGAGGGATTAATCCTTTCTACTCATCATCTTCTTCCGAATCATATATTACCATAGAGTTTTGATTATCCGTTTCTTCTTTGATGAGAGAACCGAGTAATGAACCACGCCTAGAAGCAGAGACAGATATACTTGGTCTTAAAGAGTGCATTGAAGGGCGACGTAGCTCTGATGGCGGATGAGCAGAACCACTATCTCTTCTTAGCATTGCAGTTGAAGTTTGTATGCCAAAACTAGTAGATCTTCTTTTACCACCAAACTTACCACTTTTTGTAGACTCACTTTTCCTCCTTACAGATTGTTTGAGAGGGAACATTTTTGGATCTTTGGTATCAGCTATATGAGTTTCAGAACTTGTATTTGTTACAGTTATGGCGTTTGAATTTGTATTTATACCCGAACTGGTAGCTGCAGCCTCCTTTTCGGTAAAGCTACAAAGAATACTTGCTGCTTCAAGTAATTGTGCTTGCTGATGCTTCGAAATAAGAAGCCTTTTGGTGGATTGCCACTCAGCTGTATGCTCCCAAAGATGCTTTGCTAATGAGGTAATATGTTTATACCCTTTACCACAAGCCTCACATTTTATATCTTCTTTCAGTCTACCTGTTTCACCCTCACTGATTCGTCGAACGACAAACTCTCTTGAAAGTATCGGATATCCATTGGCGTCCCGTGGTGCATTTGGTGGGAACATATCACTCATGGCCTTGGAAATACTATTAGATCTTGTAGTTGAGGATGATGTAGATGGTGATAATGATTTATTAGCTGCTGATTTATTCAGAGTATTCTTAGAAATAGTTGATGAAGGTGGTACCAATGCTGGAGCAACATTAGAATTGCTAGTTGATGACTCTCCAACAGCATTACTTCGAGGTGATTCAGGATCGGAACTAGAAGTAGCTGAATTGTTGACCTTGATGTCGCTATTGAGCGCTGAAACTATTGGAGAACTTTCCACTTGAATTTGTGGAACCAAAGAAGAAGAAACAGGAGTATGATTGGGAGTAGGATAAGTTGCATTTGGGAAATGTACAGCATTTGGTGAGAAACTTTGTTCTGGCTGTTGCTGATTCTGCTGCTGTTGCTGTTGTTCTTGTTGCTGCTGCTGGTGATGGTGATGGGTAGATTGTTGAGTACCCGGAGGATTATTTACTGTGTAATTTTTGAACTGAATGTGGTGGTTTTCAAGCATTTCTTCTTGAGGATGTGAGACATGTGATTGATTCAAAAGTGAGACCGAAGAACTTGTTTTTGCTGTAGAATTTTCATTCGAAGACACATCAGAAACAGATATGGATGAGCTAGAGTTTACATGAATGACATTACTATTGCTTCTCGAATTTATGAATGGACTTAAGTGATTCAACCTTGATGCTGATGATGTGGATATCGGGTCCATTGTAATCAGAGTAGATTATTTGTGTAAAAGTGACAGAGTCGTGAACAGTTGGTATGGTGTTCCGGAAGGAAGTAAGAAAGCAAAAACGAGAAACTGATATTAGTCGTGAGTGAATTGCAGCCTGAGTGGGTATAGGAATATGAAGGATATTTCAGTAAGGAGTAAGTAATGCTGGCGGCAAGCGTGAGAAATAGGGCAATGTAGGGATTCGAAGGTGTAAGTAGCAACACAATAGAACTCCAGCAACTCGGCGAAACGAAACAAAAAGGTGCAAATAAGTTCGACAATCGCCAATCGACAAACACAGAGTCCAGGCAGCTCACCATGAAAAAAAATATTTTTGGTGTCAGGCCGCTACTGCAAAAGCTGCACCCGCTCCCGGAGCTGAAAAGGGAAGACGTCACAAGAGGTCTCCCGGTCACGTGCCGCGGAGAGCCTCTGGCCATGTCACGTGACAAGCACAGCAAACACAGTTTTGCCTTTTTCGGGCAAAGGTAAACACGGGCCATTAAGGAGCAGTTTTGAGCAGGGAAGATTTCATGGGGGCAGATCACAGACAGGTTTGTGTCTTGAATGTTTGGGAGTATCGGGGGCCTGCTATTTTTGGTTTGCTTGTTTCCTTCACAGGCCTGTGGTGGATCTTGCTGTATTTCCACTGCTCAGTAAACATCATGGCAAACTACACGCTTTATTCCAAAAACCAACTGATAGCGCAGTTGATGAAGCTGCAAGACGACTACAAGGAGCTGTCCTTACAGTCCGGTCAAGTGGAAGCTCTTATGCAGCAGCATATAGACCAAAAGGATAGTATCATCCGACAGAAAAACGAAATCATCGACTCTTTGTCCAAACAGCTCACAGATATGCAGAACACGCAGGAGCAAATAATAACCCTCGAAACAGAAAATGATCTACTTGAGTCGACGATTCGAATGTTACAGTCAAAGCTCAACTTGCAAACTGAGTTGTATGACGAGGCGATTGAGAAGATAGCCTATCTTGAGAACGAAATTGAGTTGATAAAGGATACTCTCAGTCATGCCGAAAGTATTAATGAAGAATGGTCATCCAAAGAAGAAAAGTATCTCGGTGTTATTGACCAGTTGAAAGAGAAAATCCAAGTTCTAAGTGCTCAGTATTCCACTGAGCTTAAAAATTTGAATTTGGCTAAAAGCAAGGAGTCGCAGGAAATCGAATCAAAGTACTATTCTATGCTTGAAGAATTCAAGAAATATGAGGCAAAAAACGGTGAATTATCAGTCAAATTTGGGAAATTGCAAAGAAAATATAACAAACTTCTCAAAATTGCACATCTAATGAAACTAAAACAGCATGGCCTTGCAAAAGCCTATACAACACCTGCATTGAAGCCTTTAGCTTGATGATCAAAAAAAATTTACGCATTCAACTTCAAACAAGTATCTTATATGTGTAAAGCTATATACCCTTTATAGACAAACGACAAACATTTCTGTTTTTCAGTCGTATGCTTCGGCTATATTTACGGTCATAGTATTCGTAATCTGAATGTTTTTTTCAAAACTAGATTGCATTCTTCGCACTAATCACTGATCTATAAATGCTGAGCCACCAATAACGTACGAAAAAAGTTTCAAGCGTGTTTTTTTGCACACATTTCCAACATCAAAAAAGAATACGGATACATACAGTCATGCACTTTTCACTATAAATTTACTAATCAGATGCAGTCACTTCCAAAGAAGCCAGGAAATGATGTCAATCCTGTTTATAAGAAATCAAAGCTTTACAATTCAAGACAAATTAGAACACAGCTGAAAGATGATTCATATACGAATCCGCCTAAGGGTGCAACATTAACTCAACAGCTCCGTAAAATGCTGAACAATGGATCCTTGATACCAAACAAGCTTCAAATCCCTGATTACCTCAAAGCTAGAGAATTTGAAATCAAAGCATTAGAATCGGCAATGATTAAGTCAAAAACGTCAGGAGCTTCGAGGGTCTTTCAGTCTTTACCTCGAACTTTGAGAAGACGTACAGCAAGTCATAATGTTAGAAGAATCCCTAAAAGGATGAGAAAGAAAGCTTTAAGGGAAATGGGTTTGCATGTTGGAAATTCAGATTTAGGTACCAAAGGTGTAAGTGTAAATGGTAAACCTGTCAAAAAGAAGTTGGGTAGAGGTAGATCAAGATGGGAGATAATCAGAAGGATCAAACTCCTCAAATATGCAGCAAAATGGAAATTGAAGGGAAGATTGCCTAACTCAACTTATATTAGTATAAACCAGATTAATTTGAGGAAAAGGCTAAAACTGTTGAAAAAAGACCTAGATAGACTCAACCAACCTAAAAACGACGATGCAGCAATAACAGATATTGTAAATTCCACTGTAAGAGAAGAAACTATCAAATTGAAGCAGCTTAATGAGAATATAAAAAACAATCTTGGATATTATGATAATACAGCTATAAATCGTATATCTAAAATTAGCAAAATAACTTGCGTTAAATATGCTACAAGGCAAAAGGAATTTAAGTGGACCCCTACACATATTTGGCATTCAAAACGTGCTAAGATGATGAAACGATGGGGTTGGACTTTGCCATTACAGCCAACCCAAAAATGTTACAGAAGTACCAGTAGATCCGCAAGGATAAAGGGTGCCATTGGTTTTGATACTTCTTTCATCGGTTCGATGGTAATAAACGTATACAATAAGGAAAATGAGTCTTTAGTTCTAGAATATCTTAGAAAAGCAACACACTCTGAAATACCGTTTAACAAATGCATGAGAAACGGAGTTGCTTGGGAAGGTTTTGTATGCTTAAACAACAATGATGACCCAATAGGCAAAGCTACCTTTGTATTCATTTCTTCTGAAACAACACTTAGAATATTGGTAAGGCTACATCCATCCATTTTTCAAGACTTTTTGAAAGCTATGATAGATGAGTTCGATAAAATTGAGGATATAACCATTCATGATTGTAACTATTCACTTGGATCCATCGATATCGTTGGACCTAAAGCTGTTACAGCCTTGCAATCAATTTTTTACAATGATAAAAAGTCAGAGTCATTTTCCAATTTCATGAATCTTCATAAGTTGAATGATCTAAGTTTAATCCCAAATGGTACCGTTTTCACATTTGATGTAAGAGATCCAAGATTCAAAAGTAAGCCTAAAGTCTCCCCTAATCCAAATCTATCATACGATGAACAGCTAAATATCATCATCTCACTGAAGTCAAATAAATTAAATGACCACTTGTTGACTCCAGAATTCAGAACGAAAATGTACGACAATCAACCAAGTCTAAAGGTGCTGGGTCAGAGAAGAAAATCACATCCCGGTGAGTCCATTCCCTTAAAAGACTCTGATCCCAGCATTAGCATCATTCTTATCAAATCTTTTGAAACTTGGACAATTATATTACCATGGTTTTGGGTCTTACCCTTTTGGCATACTCTTATGCATGTTCCACATGTTCAGTTTGGTGGCTTCAGGCAAATGGAGCAGCTTAAACTTGAGCGAGGCTTATTAGGTTGGTCGGATATGATATTTACAGATGCTGGTTACACTCAGTCGCAAATCGAGAAGGATGAAAATGAAGCAAAATGGAACAAAAGACCAAAATCTAAAAGAATTCAATATACGAAACTTAACATCTACGAAGAAGCACCAGGAGAGTTACTATCTCCATATGGATTGGATTGGAGAGGGCTTCAAGTTTTGAGAATCGCAGATCGTGTATTCAAGGAAGGGATTCCTGTTAGCAATGAAAAACTCAACTTTGTGCCAACAAAGGGTGAGTACTTTAAGGTTGTTCAGCTAATTCAAACTGCAGAGCATCGACTGAAACTTGCCGGTCAACATGCGTTGTTACTGAAACACAAACCAATTACACTAAATGTATCAGCTTCTTCTTCCAAGATTGACAAAGTTGTTTTCAACATTACCAAACTTCCGCCTTTGCAAGTGGTACCTATCCGTTTTAGATGCTATGGAAAGGGTAATATAAAAGAAAATGCTAGAATATACGTCATTCCGGAAGACCAACGCAATTTTTGGGTCAAGATAGGTTCCGGTGAGATCACCGATATACGAGGAAAAGGCCGAAAACACCTTGTAGTTGATAGTGAAGTGAAACCAAAACTCGAAAATTTGGTTGGTCTTGTAGTTTCGGGGACTTTCAATCTTGAGGAAGGCAGATCTGCAGGTGTTGCGTATATTGACGCTTGTGTAAGCACACAAACAGGTTTATTGCTAGCGCGTAATGTTGCCAGTAACTCCCTCTCCCTTATAGTTTATGATATGATTGATTTGTCGAAGTGATATTTGGAATTCCTACTTTTGTATAAAAAAAATACTATATATAAGGTGTAGCTTCTTGCTTTACGTATTCAAAAAAGTGCTTGAGACCCCTATTATTGATGTTCACGAGACTAATATTGGTGGAGCATTGAGAGATAAATAGAAACAATGAAACGTTCTGTGCGGATTCCATCACTTTATGAAAGTCTCCGTTGAACCATCGCTTTTTAGACGATACAATACTCAGTGTTGTACTTCTATACAGCAAAACTTCCATGCCAATGAACACTCCATTGTATAATCGAGTCATAAACCATATTAAATTGAGCACGTACCTTATGTAGCACGGACAACCTACACGATGTATCATCATGATACATGTGATACAATGCAGTAGCTAGATAACAGATCCATCCTTCGGTAAATCTTTGTATTCTGGATCTCTTTATCCTTACCTATACTTTAAATGAACTCAAGTACTTTTATTCGGTTGCTATATCCCGATAAACGGTCACAGCATTACACAGAGCCCATTCACTATTATCCGGCCCTTTTATAAAAGCTTCTATAAAGAATCTAAGTGTGGACGAAGTGTCCAGCTTTTATATTAAAAATTCGCATCATCATCAGAATGCATATCCTCAATTCTCACACCTTCCTCCTAGTTGCGCACATAATTAAATATAAACAACAATGATTTGATGATTTACTTACTGTAGATAATTGGCATGCACACACCAACTCGTACTCCTTATAGACGAGTATCTAGTGGCGGATCTGTCTCTCTACAAACTACCACAACTCGCAAAACACCTTATTCAAATCAAAGAAACTCTTCGTCAGGCAGAGTAGATTCCGCTGATGTTTACAATTCGCCTAATATGCAGTCAAGAGCAAACAGCACAAAATTGTTTCAATCATCCTCCAGAAATGTATCACGAACAAACTCTAAGATATATTTTCAGCAGCCTCCACAAATATCTAGCTCACCAGGCATGAAATCACGAAGTACATCACGCTCTTCATCTCGGTTATCATTATCATCAATTGCTTCAACATCAGCTGGTTCTCTGTCAAGAAGTTCAACCCTATTTTTAGATGCTGACAGTTCTCCAAATGTTCTTGGAAGTAGCATGAATTATTCACGGATTCATGTTACTGTCAGGCCACGACCGTTTGCTCAACATGAGGATATGTTTTCTCCATGGAACATAGACTTTGATAATGCCCATATATATCATTCAGAGTTAGGAGGATTCAACTATGACCACGTTTTTTCTCTTGAAGATGACAACAGGAAAGTATTCGAAGTCTCAGCTGTTCCCGTAATCCAAAAATGTCTGGATGGATTCAATGCTACAATTTTTGCATATGGTATGACTGGATCAGGTAAAACATACTCAATGAGAGGAGTTTTACAAAACTCTATTGAAATGTTATTTGATAATATGAGTAAAAATATGGATATGTCACAAAGCCCAATCAGTGACCGAATGGATTATGATGGACAAAGTTGGAGAGAAGATGACGTCTTCATAAATGATACTATTATTGTCAACCAAAAACGGCAAGTGAAATATCTAACATGCTCGATTCTTGAGATATATAATGAAAAGCTCAGAGACTTACTAGCTGATAGCAGATGCGGACATGTGAGGGACTTAAGGATACTCGATGATAAAAGACTTGGGATTCAAGTCCACGGTCTTTCAGAAGTGAAGGTGACTTCACCGAATCAGCTTTTAGAATTAATTGATCAAGGTGAGAGTTTGAGAAGTACTGACTCAACCGATTATAACTATAATTCATCCAGATCCCATTTTATTGTAATGTTAAAAGTCTTTTTGGTCGGAAATGATGGTTCTGAAATTACCTCATTGTTGAACTTTTGTGATTTGGCAGGGAGTGAAAGAGCGACTTCACATGTGGATAGAAGAGTTGAAGGAGGTTACATAAACAAGTCTCTTCTTGCTTTAGGTACTGTTATAACAAAATTGTCTGAGAGTACAAATAGTGGAAGTTCTGTACATATCCCATATCGTGACTCGAAATTAACAAGACTGTTACAACCTTCACTTAGTGGTGCATCAGTAGTTTCTATTCTGTGTACCATACATCTGGGTAGCAATGTTGTTGGAGAAACAATCAACACTTTGAGATTTGGTAGTAGGGCAAAAAGTGTTCTATTCAGCGTCAAGCGAAATACAGAGGAACTAGATGTTTCCAAATTGCATCAAGAAAATGAGTTTTTAAGAGCTGAAATTAATGACTTAAGGAGGTTACTTGAATCAAAACAAACAAAAGAAGACAATTCCCATCAACAATCAAATAAAGTCTCTCACATTGACGATGTTATCATCAATGATGACCTTTACTACGAGATTGTTGCTGAAAATAATATTTTAAATGAACAGGTTGAGCATTTGAAAAGGTTACAGCTAGAACAAGATATTTATAGATCCCAGGAAACAAGCAAAGATTTGTCGAGTTTAAATGAATTACTTAATGATTTGATATTAGACTCAATAACAAGAAAAAAATGTGGAGACCTTTTGACACGCTTGAATAATAGTTTCAAAGAATACAAACTTCGTATTGATGAAATAGAGTCATATGTAGGACATCTTGAGAACAGATTAAGAATGTCCGTAATCGAATTAGCCCGAGCCTCAGAATCTCGACCGTTGCAATCTGCATTATCTAGTTCGACAGGAACTAAAGATTTGAGCTCACCACTTGATTCAGAAGAGATGTTGACCGATCTTCGAGAAGAGGTGGCCGAAATGAAGCAGAGTTTAGCACGGAAAGATGCTATGATTAGAGCTCTTCAAAAAGCTGTACATGATTCTTGAGAAAAAAATCAAATTTGTAAATTAGAGACTTTGTAAAAATAGATAATTAAAGATAAAGTTTACATGCTTAGTCAGGATACTGTAAAGTATCACAAAATTGCCTTCCAAATTGAAGTATGAAACTCAATCCTGGTTTGACCTCATTTGAAAATTTTGTGAAAGTTTCGCGCTGTTTGAATCAGAACACAAATTGAAGTAGGTTCTGTTCAGTTGTATCGTGTCGTGCCGTATCGTGTAGTTTCAAAGCTTAAAGGAGTGGATAAACCGAATAGCTGTTGTGGGCGATCTCTTCTCAATTGAAAGAAGAATCTTTGCATTGATAGATTTTTACGAAACTCAATCAAGAAAGCAAACACATCTGATTCCATATTTTCGTTTTTGCAACCGAAGTTTGCTCTTAATTATTTCAAAATTGCACAGCTCGTTCGGCTTGAAAATAAAACATAAGATATGTCTGATAATCCCTACATGAGTGCCTTGAATGGTAGCAGTGTGAGTGGTTCTGCTACCACCGAAGAATTTGATGCAAAGACTTATCTAGATAAGGAAAAAGAACTTCTTACTTCTGCAAGTACAACAGAAAAAATGAAAACATCTACTTCTTCCAAGTATTGTACAATGTCTGTTGATGACATTGTTGCACAGCTAGATACAAATTTGAAAAGTGGTCTCTCAAACCCCCAAGATATAACAAATCGTCGTAACATTCACGGTTTAAACGAATTAGACTCTGATGATGATGAATCTTTAGTGTGGAAATTTGTTGAAACTTTCTATTCTGATCCAATGATTATGCTTTTGATCGGTTCTGCTGTTATTTCCTTTTTGATGGGTAATATTGATGATGCAGTATCCATTACTGCAGCCATTCTTATTGTTGTCACTGTTGGTTTTGTTCAAGAATACAGATCTGAAAAATCTTTGGAAGCGTTGAATAAGTTGGTCCCAGAAATGGCACATCTAACTCGTAACAATGCAACTGAAACTGTGTTAGCTAGTCATTTAGTTCCTGGGGACTTGATACATTTCAGTGTTGGTGACAGAGTTCCTGCGGATGTTCGTTTGACCGAAGCTGTTCATTTGACGATTGATGAAAGTAATCTTACTGGTGAAACGAAACCTTCAAAAAAGAGTGCAGACGTAACTCTTGGATCTAACACATCGATAAATGAGAGGTCTAACATTGCATTTATGGGTACATTAGTTAGGGAAGGTCATGGATCTGGTATTGTGATTGCTACAGGTAAAGATACTGCATTTGGTACCGTGTTTGATATGATGTCTTCAATTGAAAAACCTAAAACACCACTTCAAAATGCTATGGACAGATTAGGTGGTCAGTTGTCCTTCTTTAGTTTTGCTGTTATTGGTGTTATTGGTATCATTGGTTTGCTTCAAGGGAGATCTTGGTTGGATGTTTTTCAGGTTTCCGTCTCATTAGCTGTTGCAGCCATTCCGGAAGGTTTACCTATTATTGTTACAGTTACTTTAGCTTTGGGTGTATTGAGAATGGCTAAACAGAAAGCAATTGTGAAAAGATTACCTTCTGTTGAAACATTAGGTTCGGTAAATGTAATTTGCTCTGATAAAACGGGTACATTAACTCAAAATCATATGACTGTGAATCAAGTTTGGACACCTTCAATGGAAACATGTCCGATTATTTTTGAAGACGATATTAACTCTTATACAACGCATCACGCACAAAGAGACATTTCCAATGACGTAAAATTACTAATGAATGTGGGATGTTTATGTAACAACTCGAAATACTCTGTTGAGAAAGAGAAGTTTCAAGGAAATCCCACTGATATTGCCATTATTGAAGCTTTGAAGCATTTTGGTCTTTATGATATTAGAGAGAGCGTTGTAAGAATCAATGAATTACCATTTTCGTCTTCTAGAAAATTTATGGCTGTTTCTTGTGGAACTGGTAAGGAAGTTGAAACTTTTGCAAAAGGTGCTTCTGAAAAGATTTTGAGTTTGTGCAAGAGCTATTACACAAAAGCAGGGGATGTTGTACCACTGACCAAAGAAGTTATAGATTCAATCAATAATATAGTCAATAAAATGTCAGATGAAGGTTTGAGAGTTTTAGCTTTTGCAAAATCAAACAAGCCATTTGATGCTGAACCAAAAGACCTTATTTTTTCAGGATTGATGGGAATGAATGACCCACCTAGACCACAGATAAAGTCTTCAGTCCAATCATTGATTCGAGGTGGCGTTCACATTATTATGATTACAGGTGACTCCGAGAAAACTGCTACTAACATTGCTCAACAAATTGGCATGCCTTTGGGTCCTAACTGTATTTTAACAGGTGATAAACTTGAAACGATGAATGAAATTGAATTAGCAGATGCAATTCAAAATGTTACTATTTTTGCGAGAACAAACCCGGAGCATAAACTCAAAATTGTTAAAGCGCTTCAGATGAGAGGTGATATTGTTGCAATGACCGGTGATGGTGTAAATGATGCACCTGCCTTGAAACTTGCAGATATTGGTATTGCTATGGGTTTGAATGGAACAGATGTTGCAAAGGAAGCTGCTGATATGGTTCTCACAGATGATGATTTTAGTACAATTCTTCAAGCAATTAAAGAAGGTAAAGGTATATTCAATAATATCCAAAGCTTTCTAACATTTCAACTTTCTACATCAGTTGCGGCATTATCATTAGTTGCTCTTGCCACTCTTTTCAATTTGCCAAACCCTTTAAATGCTATGCAAATTCTTTGGATCAACATTATTATGGATGGACCCCCTGCTCAATCATTAGGTGTTGAGCCTGTTGATCCAGCAGTTATGAATAAACCTCCAAGAAAGAGAAATGACAACGTGCTGACTATGTCAGTCATAAAGCGTGTTCTTCAAAGTTCCTTCTTTGTGATTATCGGTACTATGTATGTTTACATGCGTGAAATGGGTGACTCTATTACACGTAGAGATACAACCATGACCTTCACTTGCTTTGTCCTATTTGATATGTTTAATGCCTTATCCTGCCGTTCCAGCACCAAGTCTGTTACAGAGTTAGGAATGAAAAATACAATGTTCAATTATGCAGTTGGTGGGTCATTACTTGGACAACTATGTGCAATTTATGTTCCATTCTTTCAAGAGATCTTTCAGACTGAAGCTTTATCGATAAGTGACCTAGGTTATTTGGTCTTAATCAGTAGTTCTGTCTGGATAGCCGATGAACTAAGAAAATACTGGAAGAGAAAGAATAATACTTATTTTTCTGGTTATAGTAGTTATGTTTAGATTGTATTGATTTTATATAAAGCAATTTACGTTGAAGATTGATTATATTTATAATACAAACCGTCATTCCATTAACTTCAAAGTTAATGCCTCCAAATCGTCAATAGTTTCTGGGGCTTCAATTTCGATAACATCTTCATCTCTTGCATCTCTTTCTTTGTATTTATCTGATTCAAACCACTTTTTCTGTTTTTTGGTCTTTGGTTCCTCATCTGAAATATCATTATTCTGCTCAAGATCCCTCTCAAGATCTGGCAAATGTTCACTATCTTCATCACTAGAAACACCCGAGGTGGCAACATAAGGACCTTCCTCTCCATCAGAGGAGAGCTCATCTAGTCGTTTCTCCAGTTCCTTTCTTCTACGTTTTTTCTCTATGCGTTTCTCTTTCGCAATACCTTTATCTACCTCATCTTCTTTTGACATTTTTTCTCTTTCAGTCGACAAAAACTCTGATTTTATCTGAAGTGGATCATTCTTCAAAAAGTCTCCCTCATTGTCAAGCTCATATACTGGATACGCCTCACCTTCATCATCAAAAACCATTTTGGTTCCTCTTGGGCCTTTGGAAGCAAGCAGCTTTCTGGAATGGGCCTTTTTCAACGCTCTCTTTGAAGTATTAATTTCAAGCTCAGGTAACTCCTCAGTTTTTACCTCTTCATCTTTCCTTTTTACTTTTAAGAACTCATCATCAGAATCAGAGTCACCATCTTTTGTTTGAAGTTCAGAGTTAAGCTTCATATAATGTTCAGACAACACATTTTGGTTTTGTCTTTCAAACATCTTATCATATTTGGTTCTTACTTTCTTCTTGTCTTTATCTTCTATCTCACCATCATCATTCATCTTTTCCAAAAGTTTCAACTTTCTACTTTGGTTCTTCTTCTCCTTCAATCTTAGTCTGGCCTCATCATCCAAATCACTAACAGCTTTCTTTGGTATTTTTAGCTTGGGCATACCGGGTAATCCTAAGCTTGAAGCAAACAAGTCAAGTGGTAATTCATCAATTTTGAATACAGATTTATTTTTCTGAATTATGACACTTTTACAATATGAAATAAAAGCTTTTTGGCCCAAATATTTTAGCTCAGCATTATTGAAACATAAACTTTGAATTTGCGGTTGAATGTTCTTCTTCTTCGAACCCTTGATATTTAATTTCTTTACTTCAATTTTTTTACTTTCCAGACTGGAAACAAATCCTTCTTCTTCACTTGGCATTAACATGAGCATTGCTTTTCCTTGACGTCCAAAACGTGCACAACGTCCAACACGATGCACGTACGTTGCAACATCTTCAGGACAATCTAACTGAATCACCCAATCAATAGCAGGAAAATCTAGACCACGTGCAACAACGTCAGTAGCAAATAAACAGCAATTTTTGCTTTGAGTAAATTTTACAGATGTTTCAAGTCTTGCTTTTTGCTTTTGACGGCCATGTAATTTCATCAAAGGTATACCAGGTTGAAGTTTTCTAAAAGCTTCGTAAATAAAATGCACTTGTTTAGAGGAACTTACAAAAACAAGTATTTTGGCTTGTAAATGTGACTTGATAAAACTCCAAAGTAAATTCAATTTTTCATGTAAAGGTATCACCACATAACTTTGCTCTAAGCTTTCAGGTAAAGACAATTCATCTACTCCACTTTCACCATTTGCTAGATTGGCGTTGATATATTTGGGATCAACCATAGATAATCTTGCAAGATCAGCAACACTTTTGCTTTGAGTTGCAGAAAAAAGTAAGGTTTGTCTACTAGATGGTAATTGACCCAAAATTGCATCGATGGTTTTCTTAAACCCCATATCTAAAATTCTATCTGCCTCATCAAGAACTAACATCTGTAAGTTTTCAGTCTGTAACGTTGCACTTTCATCCATATGCTGTAAAAGTCTACCTGGAGTACCAATTAAGATATTAACACGTCCTACACGCTCCTTTTCAAAAGAGTAATCCTTACCACCAATTACTAAACCTGCACTTAATTGTGTATATTTGCCAATTTTCAACAAAACTTCATAAATTTGAACTGCTAATTCTCTGGTAGGTGTAATTATCAAGGCACCAAGTCCATCCATATCCGTCCATGTCTCAAACAGTAGCTTCTCAACAACAGGGATCAGAAAGGCTAAAGTTTTACCGGAACCAGTTTTAGCAGCTGCAAGGATGTCATGGCCCTTTAAACATTCAGGTATGGCCAGTTTCTGAATATCTGTTAGTTTCACAAATCCAGAATGATTTAGCCCTTTAATTAGCTCTTCAGTAAGTGGTAGTTCTTTGAAATTAGAATAAGTTTTATATTCATCTGGTGTCAGTTCTTGGACTCTTTTTCTCAGTTCTTGTAAAGCTAGTTTACTTTTTTCACGTTTGATTTTTTTTTCCTGTTTCGATATGGTCTTAGATTTCTTCACCATTTATTCAATAAAAGAGGATCTTTTTGGGTATTTGTTAACAGAAACTTATCTAATAATTAAGGCTTGAAACTTAAAATTTTTCAAGTAAATTTTGTACTTGAGTTATAAATTCCTAAAAGGGAAATCGAAAATCTACATAAATTTGCACAGCCTATAAAAGTTACATTTTCCGAGCGATACTATGCATTCTCTTATTAAGATTGTCCTTCTCTTGCTCCTCAACCTCTGAAATTCGCTTACCTATTGCTGTTTTGGTAAAATCAAAAGTTTCAGATATCTCACAAAACTGATCTGTCAAGAGCTTTTCAGCTGTTGGTCTTTGATCTGGTTCAATCTCAAAACATTTTCGAAGAAAATTCTTAGATTCAGCAGACATCTCTTGTCTAACTGACCTTCTTATTGGAGGAAAACGTTTTTCCTTCCCTATTTTATATAAAACAGTCTCACCTTCATACTTACTCCATGGTCTTTCACCTGTGAACATTTCTATTACCACACATCCGAGAGCCCATATATCAACTTTTGCATTATATCCGATACC
Organism: Pichia sp. yHMH446; assembly: GCA_030555725.1. Classification (NCBI taxonomy): domain Eukaryota; kingdom Fungi; phylum Ascomycota; class Pichiomycetes; order Pichiales; family Pichiaceae; genus Pichia; species Pichia sp. yHMH446. Next base: position 29,503 of record JANIWQ010000003.1, read on the forward strand.
ATTCGTGTCATTTATTATTTCTGGAGCCATCCAGAAAATAGTCCCTTGAAAGCTCAATTTAGACTGGGATGTATAAATATCCTTGGCACGTTTACTGATACCAAAGTCACTAATCTTCAATATTCCATCTGGTTCTAATAAAAGGTTATCAGCTTTTAAATCACGATGAAGAATACCTTTGCAATGAATGTAATTCAATCCTTCTAATGCTTGTAATGTAAGATATCGGACAACTTCTTCATCAAAGCGTCCATACTTTCTCAAAAGGTGACCAATTGAACCACCTGCAACGTATTCTAAGAAAATACTATATACAGTATCTTTAATTTCGTATCCAAGATATTGAACAATATTAATATGATCTAAATCCTTTAGTGAATCAACTTCTGCTTTGAAAGTATCAACAATACCTTCAGTTTCTTTCTTTCCAATAAGATTTTTATTAATTCCAATTTGTTTTACTGCAATCAATTCACCAGTTGTCAAATTCAAAGCAACATACACACGACCAAACTTTCCAATACCAATCATTTCACCTTTTATCCATGCAAATTCTTCAAATTCACCATTTTTGTTACGTCTTGGAATCACATTTTTTGTTCCAGAGTCAAGCTTGACTTCAACAACTTTTTGTCCCCACATTTTAGTACTACCTCTTCTCAATAAAGAATCTTTATTAAGTTTGTTTTTGATAGTCGTATTTCTGAACGGTCTAGTATCAATGTTTGAAGAAGTTCTTTGACCTCTTAGTTTAGCTTCGTTGGCAATAATTCTAATACTTTTCATTCTACCAATACCACTATCATCAGGCTCATCGTTAATAATCAAACTATCTAAATCTGCTTTAGGGAAGAAGACCTCTAAGTTATTATATAAAACTTCAGGTGGTGGTCTTATATCAAGAGAGCTTGTAAGAGAGCTAGTAGTAGACTTAAATGAAGAAGGACTAGTATTTTTCACCACATTATCATGGCTTTTAAAATCTGTATTTAATTCACTATTCTTGACAAAGTTTTCTTCATTTGAATTTGTTGGAGTTTTAGGGCTTTCCAAAATATCGTTTAACTTTGAATTGGTGGTAGTAGTAGGTGGGAGGAGTTTCTTTGATGCCAAGTTTCTCGGTTTCTTTACAAACAAATCAGATGGACTATCACTATCATTTCCTGTATCATCATCACTTTCATTTATGCCCTTTGTCTCTACGTTCAAACTAGAGCTTTGCTTTTCAATTGATTTTGGCTTCTTCACAAATAACATATCCTCATCGCTTGAATCAGTAAAGGTTGTCCCTTCGTCGTCAGATTCAAAACTTCTGAATGCAACTCTATTGCTCTCTGTAAAAGGGTCAACACTTACACCACTACTGCCACTTAATGAGCTAAACATACTACCTTGAGTATTTGATCTCTGTAATGAACGGATACTATTAGAGATTGGTGGTTTCTTTTTATTCCGTAAATTTTTCAAAGGTTGATCTGAGGGACTAGAACCGACAGAGTTAGAACCACTTCCATTTTGATTCCCTATTGGTAAAGGTGGTGGTTGCCTCTGTGCAACAAAAGGTGTTGAACGTTTATTGTCGAAATCAACGTGAGGTTTAGAAGGTAAAATGACTTTGAATGAACCTTTTAATTTAGGGTTAAATTCCTTTTGAGTCACAGATGTTAGAGATGTTTTTGAAGCTTTGTGTGATAATGAAGGAGTTAAAACTGCATCATTACTATCACTTAAAGATGAATGAGTAATTGATGCTGCACGAGTAAGTGATGGTTTCCTTTCCACATTTTCAGTAAAATTCCAGTCATCTACACCTGAATCTTTTCTATTTGAGATTAAATGCTGAGGTGTTGGTAGATTTCTATCAAAACTAGAATCACTATAGATAGAATTCGTATATGAAGAATTTGTATAAATTGAATGTTCCTCTGTTTTATCTGTATTGTTTGTAGAACCATGTTTATTAGGGGATGTATTCGTCAATGATTCTTCAGATGATATATAGAAGACCAACATAATACTATGAGTTACATTCATCAAACTATCCCAAGTTGATTGTAAAACTTTTTTATCTAATTTCTTACCTAACTTATCTTTCGATAATCCAATATCAGTTATATAAAATTGTGGATCTTTGATACGGAAAATAGTTGAAACATGAGAAATAAATTTTGAAAGAGTTAAAAAATTTGAGATATCAATATATTTATAATCAATAAAATTTGTTGTTATTAGTATTTTAACATTAAATTTCCCAGTAATTGGTAAAAATTTAGAATTTAATTTAGCTGTTATAGAATTATCAGGTTGAAATTTTGTTTGTTGAGATTTATTCCTATTATCAACTGTAATACCTGGTGGTAATAAAGGGTTTGGTTTGAATAGAAAGTCAAAATTTTCATTAGAAGCAATAACATTTGGTATAGTTGACCTTATTCTATTTGATTTATTTTCAGCTTTATTATTTTTCAATGCTGTTTCAAAAATTTCTCCATTTGTTTGTAAATGCTCTTGGTTTTTCAATTTAGATAAATCATCATCAGGTGCAGGAGCATTTTTGAGCATGAAATCGAAATTTTCATTATTTGCTATCAAAGTTGGTAATGAAGAACTTGATAATTTCTCCAATTTCAATTTTGAGTTAGAATTATTTACACTTGTTGAAGTTGGAAATAAATTATTGTTAGTTGATATTTTTTTCTGTTTATCTGAAGAATCTGAAGCATGTAAATTTGATTTTGTTATAACTGATATAGTTTGACCATAGGGGCTAGGCTTTTTACCAACTGGTCCAATTTTTTCAAAAGATCCACTATGACCATCCCAATCATCTAATGAAGATTTTTGTAAACCAGGTCTAGAATATTTGATTGATTTTGAACCAAGTTTGACTAAAGTTCTAACAGATCTTGAAGAATTAGTAGTTGAATTAGATGTGATAGGTATTGAATTAGTTTGATTTAATGTTGAAATTGAGGAAGAATTTGATTTTGGGAAAATGGTTGATGAAGGTATTGAAGTTGTAGTTGGTGTATTACCAGCAGATTGTGAATATCTAACTGTTTGAATTGAACTTCTATTTGAATTATTTGAATCTGTACTTTTAGTTGGTTTATGTTGTAGTAAAGTTGAAGAATTTGAAGATGAAGTTATTGATTTCTGTAAATTTACACTCTTAGAGCTTCTACTACTTTTTATACTACCAGATCTAGATTTCAAGTCTAGTTGTTCGATATTTTTCATTGGCATTGAAGTTGATAAATGATTCGAATTAGTATTTGATACAATCAATGTATCATTTGAAGATAATGTAGAATTTGGATCTTTAGAATCATTATGATATAGTGTTGGAGAAATTCCTGAATGAATTGATTGAGCAGAATCTGATTGAGTAAATGAAGAATATGAATTTCTATTACTATCATGTTTCTTACCACTGAAAAATTTGAAGAAAGATTTTGGCGTATTCAAATCAACGATTGAACTTTTAGATGAAGATCTTCTATGAGATTTAGAAGTCGAATGAATACTTTTCCTTGAATGAACTGAATTTGATCTGCTTAAAGAAGAAGTTGAAGATTTTGTTGCATTTGGACTCGTTGTAGTTATACTCAATGGAATTTCATTTGACGTTACTATATGTGGTTTCTGTACAGTTGATTTTGCTTTAGTCTTAGAGTTTGACATTGGAGGGATAGATAATGGTTTCGATTCTGGTATTTGATTCTGAGAGAAGGATTTATACTGAGCATGTGGTGGTGGTGGTGGTGGTGGTAAAGGTTGAAATTGTAAAGGTGAAGGAGATCTTTTACTTTGATCATCTGTAGGCTTATAACCTATTGGTAAAGATTTTGACATTTGTTCCACTTCTTCATGGTTCTTTGTATTAGATTCTGAAGGGTCTGAAACTATTCTCAATTTATTGCCACCAATCGGAGCATGACGATTAGCAATCATATTATCAAAAGCAAAATGATCAAACATTCCATTTCCATCGTAGTCATCATCCTCATAATGATCATCCTCATCATCATTATCATTATCTATATCATCATCGAGTAAATTGGTATCGTTATTGATTATATTATCATTTAAAGGATTATCATCATAGGAGGAATTTGATACTGTATTTTCATTTTTGAATAATGATTTTTTCCCGGAGATATTTGAAATTACGGAAAGTCTATTTGAATTACTATTTATACTTGATTTATGACTTGAAACTGGGCTACTTGTAGAAATTGGTGAAACTATTTTCCTTTCATTTGATTTTGCGGCACCAAATAATACACTCATTTTATTACTAACTTCACCATAAAGTGGACTACCATGTAGGAATAAACTTTTCCTTGAAGATGCAATTTTCTTATTTGATGATTTTTTTGAAGGTGTCGTCGATTGAGTATCTATTTTCAACTTCAGAGCTGATTTTGTACCGGGAATTTCCGGGGGTGGCAGATTCGGTACATTTGGATGACCATCTTTTGACATTAGTATTGTAAATGGGGTATAATGAAGTTGTGTATGTGTTGGTTAAGTAGTTGGAAATGAAATAGGGGTTGGAAATTTGGGGGTACATACGTAGTAGATTTAAATTTTCTTGAAACCTATATATTATATTGAGCGGATAATTGAGTAAGTAATTATAAAATATATACAAGGGATGGAAAGGGGGGAAAGCTTAGTTAATTTTGAGTTCACTGATTCTAATAACTGTTAAATCATGCTTTGAGAATAGATGTTTAACATGTCTATCTCTCCTCTTTGTAACTTCTTTGACAATCATTGGCTTTTTAGTTTTCTCAACAACAACACCTCTAACTGTAACTTTGGAAAGATCTAAACCATCATCTGAATGTAAAGTATAATTTCTTGAACCAACAGTATCGATGTTAGTAAAATTTATGATATCACCAATTTGAGCTGAATGCATTTTAAATGGCAAATTAACTAAATCACCTTTAGTTACTAAATAAGGTTTATTATGTACTTTGATCGTTGCATAAAGGTTTTGCTCAAATTTGAGAGGGGTAAGATCAGTAGCTACTTTATTAGCTGTTGATAAGAACCTTCTAAACATCATTGTTGTATTGCTGTTGCTAGAAGAGTGAAATGTCTGCAGCTTGTGGTGAATCGTGAGAGCTGAAAAAGTGAAAACTCTGGCTGTGTCTTCTTGAACTTTGTTGAAGTAGGTGTCGGTTTTTTCCCCAATATAGTGAGAGCGACCTTGATACGAGTATCAACACGTGAGCAACAGCTGTATAGGAAGTGATAAAGATGTTGGTTGCAAGCTATAAAAGACATACTTTATATTGTACAATTACCAATTAGCATACATATTCGACGAATACGAGTTATCATTATTCTCCACAGATCTACACTTCGACAGATTTACTAGGATCTACTCCTTTTTATCCTTGTTTGCCCTGGTAATTTTAGCCCTTTGGTGAAGCATATGAGAGAAGAGGATATAGCTGCCAGGAATGTAAGCTAGAAGACAAACTGCTAGGAAGAGAGCAAAATAATTGTAAGCTTTAGTATCCATTGCGAGACTGTAACCTAAAGCGTGGTAAATCATGTAGCACTCAGAGAAGATACCTAATGGGTACAAGATAATGAAGGCATTATATCTGAGCCAAATCAAGAAATTAGGTACAGTATGTCTCTTGTAACCGTTGAGTGGGTTTTGTTGAGACATCAAATGGTTTGCGTAATAGTAGTATCTGATAACTTCAGTTGTTGCCCAAGCTGAATGAAGAGTTAGGTAAGCGTAAGAGTAATTGCCGAGAGCATTAGGTGCCACGTACCAAATCCCCCACACAACGAGTAAACGAGAAGCAACCTGCATAGTTGTGGTCAAAAGAGGTGACCTGACGACGCCAGTTGCAGCATTCACGATTTCAATGACCGCTAAAGACTGCACAGCAGTTGTCCACCAGCGAGTGTACTGGAAAGTGACAAAGAGGTCTCTGTCGAAGACAAAGTAGGTTGCGAAAACATTGAGGAGAACAAACGACCACAGACACCCGGAAAGAAGATTGTAAGCGATCAGCCAGATTGGGGGTTCCTTCGTTCTGAGTTCCTTGGGAGTCTCTGCTGGAGCACTGCTCTTTGCAGGTGTAGTCTCAGGCATGTTATGTAGTTGCGCAGAAAGCGTGGATGGTACTAGTTTAGGCTAGGGAAGAGTGGGGTAGTTAGTAGTTGGCAGGTATAATCTTCCATGTTGGAGGAATCAGCACCTCAACATCCGGGGCAGTGCAAAATGTTTGACACGCACGTGACTAGCTTTGGGTCACGTGTGAATGTTTGTTTGTGTCACGTGCGTCAGTGTGTCACGTGCGTGCCCGGCATGGCGGGTCTGGACCGGATCCGCAGCAAAGCCCAGAGCAGGGCCCCCCAGCCACAGTGCCCCAATTGGCGTGCGGCGCAGCAGGCTAGGCATCTCCGTGGGGTGCCCCTGTCTGGGGCACTCGTTATCGCCAGCCTGTTCCTGACTTCCTGATCCCTTCTTCCTCTTCTCGTCTTCTTTCCTCTTCTCTGTTTGCTCTTCCTTTAACTACTTTGCCCTTGTCTTAGAAATGTCTGCCAGAGCTCCTCCAGACTCAATGACAAACGTCCAGCCACAGGCCCTGCCTCAACCCCAGCCAAACGCAGACGCAATCGTGGATATGGAGAAAGAGCAAGAAGGCATCGTTATGAAGTTACTGCATGAAATTCAGGTTCTCAAGGAAGAGAACAAACTTCTACGGTCTCTGGTTAATGCGACCAACACGAACAGCAACAGTAGTGCCTCTTCTGTTTGCTCCTCGCCCGTGCATTCCCCTGTCATGAACGATTTTGCTGCTCTACATCTTAATAAACCATATTCAACGGTCTCTCCAACGGCATCCTTTTCTGTCTCTTATTTCAATCCATCAGCAATCTCAGGTTTGTGTCCTGCTGGTTCAGGTTCAACTGCGTCTGCATCTACTTCTGTATCTGGAGTTGCAACTGCAACTGCAACAGCATCTTCTCCTTCCCCATTCTCAGCTCAACGAAGAGCAACTTTAACAACCCCAGCTAATATAAAGAGAGTTCCAACTACTCTGGTATCTTCTGCTCTTACTCCTAGCCCTTCTCAACAATCAAAATCAAAATCAAATTCAAGCTCAAGATCCAGATCCAATTCTTTCTCTCAAGTACGTTCTCGATCTAATTCAGTTAATAGCGTGAATTTCAATAGACCTAACTTTATGGATACGGAGTATATCATAAGACCAATATCTTCAACTAAAAAAGCACATAAACGATCCTCTTCTGAAACATGTCCCAAAGATTTACATCAATCCAGTGTATCTCCAACTAATAATTCATCATCTCAATCATCCAATTCTGCAAGTATTCCTAAAGTACCAAAGATTAATGAAGGTTTACTAATAGATCAGTTAAAATAGTTTACAATTATAGATATAAAGTAAAGTCAGACTCAGGTTTAGATTAGATCCAAATTTTGCTACATCCTAAAACTCAATACCCTTATATACATTCTTCAATACCCTCCTTTATACCACCCATATCATACTTCTTTTTTATTTATTCTTTCAAAATATTTAATTGCGTTTCTTTATATATTTTATAACCATTCAAGTACACGTGTAATTCACGCTGCAATGTTGCACCGCAGTTAATTGTTTCAAATTTGGTTTTTTTGCCCTGTTGAAAGTGGGAGCCAACTCACTCATTTTTTTTTCATAGCAGATACACACACCTTTTATCTACAATAACTACCATGTATACACTTAAGCCAAATTTGCTAGTAATGAACTTATTAATATTATATTTGATTGTACTTGGTAAAACAGTATTTGCATCCTTTATACCTTTAGAAGAAGATCCTTTAAATATTCAAAAGCAACAATCAATAATCAATGAATCTATTGATATTCAGAGAAATGAACAACCATTCCCTGATTGGTTAAAGAGTTTTACAAATTTAAATCAATGGCCTGGTAAAGATCCACCTTATATACCACTTGATTTTATCGATTTTAGTAAAATACCAAATATACCAATTAGAGAATCTGGTAAATGTCCATTAAACAGATTACAATGTTCATTTGATTGTTTTAAATGTGTTAGTTATGATGATATATATACATGTCCAAAATTAAGTCAAACTTTCGATGATGGACCATCAAAATTTACATTAAATTTAATTAATAATTTAAATTCAAAATCAACTTTCTTTACATTAGGTTTAAATATAATTAAATATCCTAAAATTTATCAAAAAATTAAAGAAAATGGTCATTTATTAGGATCTCATACTTGGTCCCATAAATTTTTACCAAGTTTAACAAATGAACAAATAATTGCACAATTTGAATGGTCAATTTGGGCAATGAATGCAACTGGTAATCATTTACCAAAATATTATAGACCCCCTTATGGTGGTATCGATGACAGAGTTAGATCAATTGCTAGAATGTTTGGTATGCAAGCAGTTTTATGGGATATTGATTCTTTTGATTGGCAAATGGAGACTAAACCAATTCAAAGATCAAAAGATCAAATTCTTAATGATATTAAAAATTTGAAAAATCAAAGGAAAAATGGTGGTTTAATTCTAGAGCATGATGTTTATAAATCAACAACTGATTTAGGTATCGAAATTAGTAAATTGATCGATTCTGATCAATTAACTGTTGCTCAATGTGTTAATGGTTTGAATTATGTTAAAGAATATTAGAAAACTTTTTCTATCAATCTATCTATCTATCTATCAATCAATCAATCTCTACAATCAGTTTTTTTACATACTTTATAAATAACTTCTCTTTTCTCCGTGATTATTGATTACTCCAATTTAAATTAAATCTACCTTCAGGTACGACATAATTGTTAATTTTTTCAATCACTTCTTCAGGTGTTGAAGCAACTTGTAAAATTTTACCATTATTTTCACTAATAAATCCATTTTTAATACATTTTTTAATGAAGTCGATTAATTCATCATAAAATCCATTTAAATTAAATAGAATAATTGGTTTCTTATGAATACCTAATTGTGACCATGTAGTTATTTCAAATAATTCTTCTAATGTACCAAAACCACCAGGCATTGCAACAAATGCATCAGCTTCTTGTCCCATCAATCTTTTCCTTGTATGCATATCAGGTACAATCGTTGATTTACCATAAGATTCATCTAATGGAGTTTCACCTTTATGATTATCGATTCCTTTCTTGATTTCTTCATTTATCTTCTCAATATCATCAATACTTGATCTCTCCTTCGAAACTAATGCATCAGGTATAATACCATGAACGTAACCACCATTAGATGAAACAGATTTAGCAATTGATCCCATTAATCCAGTTGTACCACCACCATAAACTAATCCATAAGAGTTTTTAGCAATTAAATTACCAAGTTTAGATGCTTCAATTGCAAATTCTGGTGAATTACCAAATGATGAACCACAAAATACACATAGAATTAGTTTACTTGGTTTATCTGTTGTACCAGTTGTAGCTGTTGTATTAGTTGCCGTATTTGATGTCGTTGTTGATGTAGCTGATGTTGTCATTGCCGATGTTGCCATTTACTCTAAGAATAAGAAAAAGAAAACAACAAAAAAAGGCCAAGATAAAGAGAAAAGAGGAAACGGGAAACGAGAGTCTGAAAAGAGGGCGGAACAAAACGCCAGTTGCAGCTTTTCAGATAAGAACAAAACAGGACCCGATATCTGAGTACGACAGACGACGTAATCGGTGTTGACAGATGAGAAAGAAGCCCGTCACGTCAACGCCGCAACGTTGCCGCCCCGCGACCGGAGAACGCCGAGCAGTGGCGGGAGGCTCAACGCGGTGGTAGCTTGAGTTTTCTTTTCCCGTTCCCGCTTCCGTCTCCCGCGGTGCACGGGCGTGCTGCAGAAAAAAATTTTGCTATTCCGTCTAAAGGGTGAAAAAAAATAGACTTGATTAGTGTGTTGATGATAAGTTCGATACAATATTTTACTTGTTGATCTAACAGTACAGCAGGATCACACTCTAGCCAAACAACCATGGATATTGCAAGACCCGTTGGCTCTGAAATCACGCACGTCGATTTTGGGGTGCTCTCTGCTGAGGAGATCAGGAAACTATCTGCAAAGCAAATCACTAACCCAACAGTCTTTGACAATTTGGGTCATCCTGTATCTGGAGGTCTTTACGATCCATGTTTAGGTGCATTTCTTAAAAACATGTGTGCCACATGTGGGTTAAGTGAAATCTATTGTCCTGGTCATCAAGGTCATATCGAATTACCTGTTCCCGTTTATAATCCATTATTCTTCAATCAACTTTATATTTTCTTGAGAACAACCTGTCTTTATTGTTCTCATTTTAAATTGAGTTCAACTGAAGTTCACAAATTTGAATGCAAATTGAAATTGTTACAATATGGTTTAATCATTGAGGCTTACGATATTGATAAAATTAGAGTCGATAATGATGATTTATCTAGATTGGAAGCAATCGAAATTGAAGATGATATTCATAATAATGAAGAATCGGAGAAAATGTCTTTCAATTCTTCAAAGATTCTACGTGAAAAGAGGGAATTGTTTGTATATGAATCCATCAATAATGCAATCAAAGATGGTAGAACTTCAGAAAATGGTGTTTTCACTGCAACTGTTGGTGAAGCAAGGAAAGATTTAATCACTGAATTTTATACTAAACTTCTTGGTAAAAAAAAATGTGAAAATTGTGGGTTTTTCTCTTCAACTTTCCGTAAAGATGGTTTCTCAAAGATTTTCGAAAATGCTTTAAAAGAAAAAGAAGCAACAAATAATAGAATTAAATTAGGTACTTCAAAGGAGAAAAAAAATATGGTTCATCAACCTCCAAGAAATGGATCTAAATATGTTCTGTCAACTGAGGTTAGAGCAATCATGAAATCATTATTCAATACTGAAGCATCAATAATCAATTATTTATTTCATTCAAAACCTTTATCATCACAAAAGTTGAGTTCCGATATGTTTTTCATTAATGCATTGATTGTTCCTGCAACTAGATTCAGATTACCTTCTAAATTGGGTGATGAAATTCATGAAAATTCTCAAAATGAATTACTTGCAAAAATTTTGAATACTTCTTTACTTATAAGAGATTTAAATGATCAATTCTCAAATATGACTAAAGATTTATCAATGGATGAGAAGAAAATTATTTTCAATAGATTAATGAACGCTTTTGTAACATTACAAAATGATGTTAATGGTTTTATCGATTCAACAAAAAATCAAAATTCAAATACTAAAACTCCAACTCCTGGTATTAAGCAAGCTTTAGAGAAAAAGGAGGGTTTATTTAGAAAACATATGATGGGTAAAAGAGTCAATTATGCTGCAAGGTCTGTTATTTCACCAGATCCAATGCTTGAAACTAATCAAATCGGTGTCCCTCCTGTTTTCGCTGTTAAATTAACTTATCCTGAACCTGTTACTTCTTATAATGTTGCAGAATTAAGACAAGCAGTTATTAATGGTCCAGATAAATGGCCTGGTGCAACTCAAGTTCAAAATGAGGATGGTACTTTAATTTCATTGATTGGTATGTCTCTTGAACAAAGAAAATCAATTGCATCTCAATTGATGACTCCAAGTTCTAGTTCAAACGTTGTCAATAAGAAAGTTTATAGGCATATCAAAAATAATGATGTGGTTTTAATGAATAGACAACCAACTTTACATAAAGCTTCAATGATGGGTCATAAAGTTAGAATCTTACCTGGTGAGAAAACTTTAAGATTACATTATGCTAATACTGGTGCTTATAACGCTGATTTTGATGGTGATGAAATGAATATGCATTTCCCTCAAAATGAAAATGCTAGAGCTGAAGCTTTCAATTTAGCAAATACGGATTCTCAATATTTAACTCCAACTTCAGGTTCACCTGTTAGAGGTTTAATTCAAGATCATATTTCTGCAGGTGTTTGGCTAACTAATAAAGATACATTTTTCACTAGAGAAAAATATCAAGAATTAATTTATTCTTGTATTCGACCTGAAGATGGACATTCTTCATCATCAAGAATTATTACTTTACCTCCAGCTATTTTCAAACCTGAACCTTTATGGACTGGTAAGCAAATCATTTCAACTATTTTACTTAATATTAAACCACAAGATGCTCCAGGTATCAATCTAAAATCTAAAAACAAAATTAAAAATGAATATTGGGGTGAAGGTTCAAAAGAGAATGATGTTATTTTCCAAGATGGTGAGTTGATTTGTGGTATTTTAGATAAATCTCAATATGGTGCATCTAAATATGGTATCATTCATTCCTTACATGAAGTTTATGGTCCAGATGTTGCAGGAAAAGCTTTATCGGTTTTAGGTAGATTATTTACTTCTTATATCATGATGATTGGTTTTACTTGTGGTATGGATGATTTAAGGTTAACTGCAGAAGGTAATAAATGGAGGAATGATATTTTGAAAGAGTCAGTTGATACTGGAAGATTGGCAGCAGCTGAAGTTACAAATTTGGATAAAGATGTTAAAGTTAATGATCCAGAATTCAAAAAGAGATTAGAAGAGATTTTAAGAGATGATAATAAATTGGCTATCCTTGATGCTATAACTATGTCTAAAGTTAATGCAATTACATCTAAAGTTGTTTCCACTTGTGTTCCTTCTGGAACTATGAAAAAGTTCCCTTATAATTCTATGCAAGCTATGGCATTATCTGGTGCAAAAGGTTCTAATGTTAATGTTTCTCAAATTATGTGTTTATTAGGTCAACAAGCTTTAGAAGGTAGAAGAGTGCCTGTTATGGTTTCAGGTAAAACTTTACCTTGCTTCAAACCTTTTGAAACTGATGCAAGAGCGGGTGGTTATGTTAAAAATCGTTTCTATTCTGGTATTAGACCACAAGAATATTATTTCCATTGTATGGCAGGTAGAGAAGGTTTAATTGATACTGCAGTTAAAACTGCAAATTCTGGTTATTTACAAAGATGTTTGACTAAACAATTAGAAGGTGCAACTATTAACTATGATAACACTGTTAGAAATTCAGATGGTACCATGATCCAATTTATGTATGGTGGTGATGCTGTTGATGTTACTGAAGAATCACACTTGTATGAATTCAAATTCTTTGCAGATAATTATAATGCTCTACTTCAACGTTATTCTCCATCATCTATAGATAACTTGGATGCAGAAACTGCAATTCATTATAATAAAAAGGCTAAAAAGCACTTAAAGAAACAAGGTAAGGTGCCTCATTATTCTGAATCTGTTAAATATGATCCAACTATCTCACAATTCAACCCTGCTAGATATTTAGGTTCAGTTTCTGATAAGTTTGAGGAAAAACTTGATAATTTCATTGATTCTAATGAAGACTTATTCGTTTCTTCCAAAGAAGCCAAAAATAATGGTGGATTAACTTCTAAAAAATTCAAAGCTTTGATGCAATTAAAATATATGAGATCTTTGATTAATCCAGGTGAAGCTGTTGGAATCATTGCATCCCAGTCTGTTGGTGAACCTTCCACTCAAATGACATTGAATACTTTCCACTTTGCTGGTCATGGTGCCGCAAATGTTACTTTAGGTATTCCACGTTTGAGAGAAATTGTTATGACTGCTTCTGCTTCTATTAAAACCCCTCAAATGACATTACCTATTCTTGATGATGTTGACGATGAATCTGCTGACGCATTCTGTAAATCTGTTACCAGAATTAGATTTTCAGAATTCATTGATGATGTCTCCGTTATTGAAACTACTGCTGATGTTAGTGCTGGTATCAATGCTACAAGATCTTATGAAATCAAGATCAAATTCTTTGACTCTACTGATTACCAAGAAGAGTATGATGTCACTAAAGAAGAGTTGGAGAATACTGTTAGAAAACAATTCATTTATCAATTAGAAGCTGTCATTGTTAAGGAATTGAGAAAGCAAAAGATTAAGGCAAATGCTAATATGCCAGATATTGGTGTCGCTGTTGCTAAAACTAAGGCGACTACCAAGGTTTCTAGTGATGAGGGTACAGATGAAAAGAGCCATACTAAGCAAGCTGTCTCATATGATGAACCAGATGATGAAGAACTAGAAGCAATGAAGAACGCTGAAAAGAGTGATGACGACCTTCTTGATATTTCTGCTTCAGAGAATGATGAATCTTCAGATGAAGAAAGTGAGGATGAAGTACAAAAGATGGAAGTTGATAATATCAATAACAAAGATGAAATTGAAGTTGAAAAGAAAGATTTAACAAAATTAGCAAAGGCTAGACAACATGAAGTTATAGTTGGTCATAATTTTGTCACCGAGTATAACTTCGATGATGATAATGGTGCTTGGTGTAACTTTAAACTTGAATTATCTGCTGATACCCAAAAATTGTTGATGGTCAACATTGTGGAAGATGTTTGTAAGAAATGTGTCGTCAGAGAAGTTCCAAATATTGGACGTTGTTTGAGGCCACAAGCTGATCAAGGAGATAGACATCTGGTAACAGAAGGTGTCAACTTTCAAGCTATGTGGGAACATGACTCTTTCATCAATGTCAACAACATTAGAGCCAACGATGTTGCAGCTGTTCTTAAAGTTTACGGTGTTGAAGCTGCAAGAAACACGATTGTAAATGAAATCAATCGTGTTTTCGGTACATACGCAATTAGTGTCTCATCAAGACATCTAGATCTTATCGCAGATTACATGACAAGAGAAGGTACCTATTTGGCATTTAATAGACAAGGTATTGACTCTTGTACTTCATCATTCATGAAAATGTCTTATGAAACGACTTGCCAATTCCTAACCAAAGCTGTTTTGAACTCTGATAGAGAAGACTTAAAATCTCCATCTGCAAGAATTGTGATGGGTAAGCTCAATCTTGCAGGTACTGGTTCCTTTGACCTTATGTCTAAGCTTCCATCTGCATAATTAATTTAAATTTATAAATATTTTGTATTTTCTACTCCTTTCATGTATAAACACTTTCGATTACAATAAGTTACAAACTAACGTGCAACGCAGAAGAGCTTCCATGAGATCTTCACAAAACATTAGTCGCGCTCAAAGTTCCCCTTCTTCAAACGCAGATGGTGATTGAAGTTTTTTATTTAAAATCAAGTTTCATCATTGCGAATGGATCGTGAATCCTACAATCACTTCCAACATTAATCATCATACTCCCTTGATACCTATACTTTAAGAAGGTAATTTTAGATGTTTGGATCCTCATCTCAGAAACCGGGAGGGTTCTCTTTTGGGAACAATTCAGCGGCACCTGGAAATTCTACAACACCATTAAACTTTGGAAATAACAACAACACGAATCCAACAAATGGTGGCCCAGGATTTTCTTTTGGTAATAACACAGCTGTTCAAAGCAAACCGTCTGGCTTTTCCTTTGGAGCAACAGCTCCCAACCCAATTGCGGGAACAAAGTTTGGTGGAGATTCATCTCTCAACAAACCTGCTGATGCTGTATCTTTTGGTACTTCCTCTATTTCAGGTTCTAATAACAAGCCTTCCCTGTTTGGAAATAGCTCTACTAATCCTTCTTTTGGCAACTCCACCTACGGATTAGGGTTTGGACAAACCAATCAAGCTCCAGCTCAAATATTTGGTAACCAAACATTTAATGAATCAAATAACTTTGCTAGCTTTCAAGCAACAGAAATGCCAAAAGCGCTAACCTCACCGGTCAGCAAAGATTTAAAGAAAAGACGAAGATCATCATCCACTAGCTCATCAGTAGGTGGGGAGAAGAGTACTAAGTCTTTAGACAAAACTGTAGATACATTCAAAGTTCCAAGTACCTACTCCCTTGAAAGCATGCGTGGCCTTTTCACATCCAAAAAGGAGCCATCGAAGCGGTCTATAAATGATTCTGATACAAGGTTCGATAATTACTCACAATCGCTTGGATTAAATGTTAACAAAATACCTGCGTCACAAAGCGAATATAGAAGACTTGTGATAAAGAACTCTAAAGATGCATTTTCCAAATTTGAAGAGATTGATGCTAACAAGGTTCTCTTATCAAAAAAAGGTGACGCCATAACTTCAGGTCCACTGAAAAAAGAGCCTACAAAGAAAAACGAGTCTATCACAGCCCTAAAACCAATTTCGAAACGTCTCAGAACAGATGCAAATGATTCTAAAGTAGACCTTACATTCTCAAAACCAATTTCTGAACAACTAAATGACAATGTTACATCAATGAGCGTAGATGTTGATGGTTCGATCAGTAATGGTGACTATTGGTGCTCACCTCCTATTGAGGAACTTTCAAAGCTCAATTCACTAGAATTGACTAAAGTAGAAAATTTTTCAGTTGGAAGAAGAAATTACGGTAATGTCATGTTCAAATATCCTGTAGACCTTACAGCATTTGAAGGAAGATGGGATAAACTGCTTGGATCCACTATTGTCTTTCATAAGAAAACTCTCCAGGTGTATCCTGATGAAACTGATAAACCAAGTCAAGGCAACGGTCTAAATGTTCCAGCAGTTATTACAATAGAAAATGCATTTCCTAGCAAATATGATTCATCCAAACCAGATCCACAGCTTTTAGAAACGCACATTCAAAAAC
This sequence comes from Pichia sp. yHMH446, assembly GCA_030555725.1. Classification (NCBI taxonomy): domain Eukaryota; kingdom Fungi; phylum Ascomycota; class Pichiomycetes; order Pichiales; family Pichiaceae; genus Pichia; species Pichia sp. yHMH446. The sequence goes on from JANIWQ010000003.1 coordinate 46,102, forward strand.
TTAAAACTGCCCACGGCATGAAATTTATCAGCTTTGATCCAGTATCAGGTAACTTTGTTTTTGAAGTAGAGCACTTCTCCATTTGGGGTATTGTTGATGAAGAAGATGATGATCCTGAGCTTGTGTCCAAATGGCAAAAACAACAAGAAAATGAGTTGATTAGTGAGAAGAGGAAAACTGAACTCCAAATCAACACATTGGAGAAAATTACAGGATACGGCCAGCCAGGTGGCAATTGGAAGAAACATAAATCAAGCTTACAGATCCAGCTACCTGGTGATTTGCACTTTGAAAATAAATCTAGCAGTGCTCCGCCTAAAGATACAACAGCTGAAGAAACTCCCAAAGAAAACACAATGACCGCCACGAATTCTCCGGCTCAAATATCTAATGAAGATGATGTACAAGCTAAAAAGCTAGCTCTTCTTCATACTCAAGTTCCAAATATAGATGATCTTGTTGAAGTTCGTGCTTATGAGCCAGAGATTGGTGATGTTGATATGGACTTTATAAATACCAAAACAGAACTTTCTGTGGCCGAAAATTGGGATGAGCAGCTGAAATTAACTAATGGATTTTTTTCTGTATTCAACAAAAACTTGAATAAACGCTATAATATTCCATTAGACCCACAAAGTGTAACTGAATTTCTGTTCAAAGATGATGATACTTCTAGCTTGCCGAAAGCTATTGTAGAGCCTCCACTGAATTTTGAAGATCCTGAAGCCTATCAAAGCTGTCTTAAAACAGAACTATCCGAAACAAACTTTGCTACCCGTAATACTGGTTTTGGATTAGTACGTTTAGATGACACTATTAGTTTACACATTCAGTTGTCTAGTTTTCAACATTCGAAAAATTATTACATTTGGGAACTATTGGCGATCATCTATGATAATGATTATGTTTGCTCATTTTTAAATCCAATCACTTTGAGTAATTTATCAGAAGATCCTGAAAAACTTGCATATTGTTTAGAGCTCAAAAGAAAAGAACTGCTGTGCTACTTTTTGCAAAAAATTGCTTTTGGTGATATTGAGCCTACACCTTCTGATTCAAACATCTCAAAGGATCATACATCTGATCGAATCTATCATTTTATTTGTACAAACAATATTGCAGACGCGATTCAGTATGCAATTAACACCAAAAATAATCATTTGGCCGTGTTGTTGACATTGATGGGCTCAGATGATAATACTGTATGTGCACTTTCAAAAGCACAACTTAACGAGTGGAGGAAAGGAGGTTCGGTGAACTTTATCCCTACTGGTGTTTTGAAAGTTTACAAACTTTTAAGTGGTGAAATTCTATCAGGAGATTTTATAAATCATTTAGAAGGTTTGAGTTGGCCAATTGTTCTTTACTTGCTGATAAAATATGGTGACAGTAGAAAGTCCGTGATTGATTCAATAGTAGATGTGATAGAGTATTCTGAGATGTGTGGAATTTCCCAAAGCGAAGTTCACCGATTATACTTTTCCCTCCTCAAAATGATATCAGGAGATCAAAAAGTTCTTTTTACATTTAGTGCTGAGCTTCAGTTATTACTAATGAAAAGTTTGAAACCAGCTTTGACTTTTACTGATGAACAGTTCAATAATGCCGCAAAAATCTTTGCGGAAAAATTGAAGAGAGCATCGATGGTTGAAGAAGCTTTATACGTCTCTCAGCATATTACAGATGATAGTGACAACCAGAATTTGGTGACAAAGTTGCTTCACGATAATGTTGTGAAATTGAAGTTTTTGGAAGATGATAGAATGTTGAATAAACTACATGAGATGTACCATGTGCCGAAATGGTTATTGTACGAATCAAGATCTGTTGAGTATAATCAACGTAAACAGTACGAGAAAAGTGTTTGGGAATTGATTAACGCTGAAAAATTAGATGATGCGCATGAGCTATTTTTGAAATTTGTTGCTCCGGAAAAGGTTATAAAGAACTCAAAGAGTAGTATAGAAGAACTCAAACATCTAATTCAACAATTTGAAAACATCAGTATGTATAACATAGGAGCTGGAGTTTATCATGACTTTATTGAATTTGTGGAAATAACAGAAAACTTGGAATTCGAGGCTGTTGACTATGAAGAGAAAATCGATTATTTGAGGGAAAAATTTCAGCCTTTAATCAGTGGAGTAATTTCTTTAGTTGATTACAATTCAACAGTTAAAATTGCCAAAACTCTGATGCTGAAAGAAATTATTAAGCTTCTATTTAAACACAACTTGAAATTTGATTCCTCTCGTTTACTCGAACTAGAATTACCTGAGAGTGAAAGAAACTATTTAGAAGCAAAAATAATTAAAAGCTCAGATGATAGAATGATTACTAGCTAACTTTATAAATCTGTGTATATGTCAAAATAGAAATTCAAGTGTAATGTCGAAAATATGTTGAAGTGACAATAGAATAATTAGGTTAGACTCCCTCAACCTCGTCTCGTAAACTCTCAACAACATCAAGAATGGCATCAGAAGCAGGACTGTCAGCATGAACATCAAAAAAGCTTTCCCCACTATCACAACATTTTCCTATTCTAGGATCCAACGGTACACTTCCTAAAAATTTTATGTTCAAATCTTTGGCAAGTTTTTCACCACCGCCAGTAGTAGGCTTGAATATTTGGGATTCTTTATGACAACCAGGGCAAACAAATCCAGACATATTCTCCACTAGTCCCAGAATTTTTATTCCTGCTTTATTGCAAAAATCAATCTCCTTCCTTACATCTAATAGGGCAACCTCTTGCGGAGTAGTAACAACTAAGGCTCCATCTATTCCTACATCTTTCATGTAATTGGTGACGCTTAAATGCTCATCGGTAGTACCAGGTGGTGTGTCTATAATCAAATAATCCAATGATCCCCAATCTACATCTTTCAAAAATTGCTTTATTAAAGCCGTTTTTTTGGCTCCACGCCAAATGATTGCAGCATCTTCAGAGGGTAACATAAATTGTATGGACATCATACCTAGATTGTCAGCAACATAAACTGGGGACCAGCCAGAATTCGAGGCATGCACAGTGTCCTTCGACGATGCTCCAAGCATTTTTGGTAAAGAAGGACCGCAAATATCTAAGTCCATGGCTCCAATCTCCAAATCCTCATCTGAAGCAAGAGCCCAACATAACATGGAAGTGAAAGTAGACTTCCCAACCCCTCCTTTCCCTGAAAGCACTAAAATCTTATGCTTGATATCTTTTAGTCTACGGGATATAATGGGAATATCTGGATCAGGTCCCTTCGGTAATGATGTACAAATATCCTTATTATCGCATGTTTGACATGCATCTGCTTGACCAGCTTTCTCAGATTGAGGACCAGGACAATGCTCTGGTTCAGGCTGGTTCATCTCTGAAAGAGTTTCTTTTGTAGTATTCGTTACACTCTGATTATCTTTCGCTGTTTCATTCTCCGCTGGTGGTGTCTGTAAATGGGATGCCATAACTGGGCAAATATGGTTAACGAACTTGTTAAATGATTAGTAACACAAATTGGGTGACCACAATATATAAAAAACATGCCCCAAAATGAAAATCTCACGTGACTCCGTGTCGACTGCTACAAAATAGTTTTTTTTATCGGAAATAAGGGTCCCCACAAAATTGCCGAACATAATGGGTCTCGCCTCAGGCTATTATTACCTCCAAGGTTGCTTTCCACTATTACGTATTACGTCCACAATTGTGAAGGAAAAAAACACGTTGCTTGCTCTCGATAGTGGCAGTTTCGGTTTAAGAGGCAGAGTGTCGACTCAAAAGGATAAGTTGAAACTTCTCTTCACAAAATATTTTCCGTTCTCCAACCCAATTTACTAAACTAGGGAACACATAGTGACTTGAAATTCAACTATGTCGGAGGAACGTACACCACTTACACAGTCTTACAGTGCTCCCAAGTACACAAATGATGATGACGTTGAAGTTTACCCTGTGATGAACCAGCATTTTTTAGAAAGGACTGTTACTGATGCTAGCATCATGCCGATGTTGCAAAGAACCAAAACTTTCTCTTCATGCATTAAACCATCTAGTGACTTGGCATTACCATTGAGCGTTAACAACCCAATGAACTATGATAGAAGATTGAGTTTAATTCCTGGGAATGATTTAGACTCCATTTATGACAGAGTAGATTCTTTAAAGTCCCTCAGGCCGTTCAAGTTGATTGGAAAAGCTGGTAAATTGATGGATTGGAGAAGCAAGATCATCGCAATAGATTCTATCAAGAATAGAAAGTTGAGAGAATTTTATGAAGAGCAAAATGAGATGATTAATCTTTATGAAGACGTCGATATGCTTCTCGATACCGGTGTTTCAATTGAGATGATTCAAAATTACGCTGATAATACCTCTACAGAGGAAAGTGAAGACGAAGCCGGAGACTTATTGGAGTTACATGGAGAAAATACTGGCACCTCCTTAGAGGGGAATGAGTTACTTGTAACGAAACCTAAAAAGAAAAAGAGAAAGATGGACCCTGGTTTTATTAATGGAGATACTAAGAAGTATAATCTTCCGAATACACCTGGTAATATTGATGTTGAAGGTGCTAGAATATATGGATCTGCTGAACATGCGGCTTCAAATGTTGTCAGATATGCATTATACTTGAATTTTGCACTTAATGTGTTCCTATTATTAGGTAAAATTGTTGCTGTTTTATTGAGTGATTCTCTTTCCCTTGTCGCATCGTTAGTGGACTCTGCGCTAGACTTTTTATCTACATTAATCATATTTGTGGCTAATAGATATGCAATGAAAAAATCCTCCAAATTTCCTGTTGGTCGTAAACAATTGGAACCTATAGGTGTTATGATTTTTTCTGTGGTCATGATTATCTCATTCTCTCAAGTTTTCATTGAGTCTATCAAAAGGTTAATTGGTCATGACCCAAATGAAGCACTTGCTACACTATCAGATACAGCTATTGCTATTATGTTAGGAACAATTATCACTAAAATAGCTGCTTATATTTTATGTAAGAGCATTAACAACTCTTCTATTCAAGCTCTTGTTGAAGATGCGAAAACAGATATTGTTTTCAATGTTTTCTCATTAATATTCCCATTTGTTGGACATGTCTTCCAAATATGGTGGTTAGATGCTTTAGGTGCTTCATCTCTTTGTTTGTTTGTTATGTTTCAATGGATTCAGATTTCATTTGAACATGTCAATCATTTAAGTGGTTCACATGCGTCAAAGGAATGTTATCAACAAGTACTTTACCTTATTTTAAGATTTTCAGATTCTATTTCTAAAGTGAAAAACTACAGGATGTATCATATCGGTGATTTGGTCAATGTTGAAGTAGATATAGTTTTGCGTGATTCATCCATGTCTCTTAAGGACTGTCATGACCTTGGTGAGTCAGTACAGTACGCTATTGAAACGCTTCCATATGTGAACAGATGCTTTGTACATATGGATTACCGTGTTCGTAACTTCGTGGGCCACCTTGACTAATTATATAAGTGTTTCTCTGGTTCTCTAGTTAACATTATGTAAATTTTTTATACTTACATTTGATTCTACTATTTTTCGATTTGCAAAGTTCAGTAAAGTATGAACACCGATAAGATTTCTAGTTATTTTTCTTAATTGCAAGATACCACCTACCTATTCTTTTAGCAACCACCGCGAAGAAGGTGTGTTACTTTTTTCTGGCGTTAGTTTGACTGAGTTGCGCAGCAAAAACTCAAATTCGAGGATCCATGATGACATGTTTGTTCTTTTTCGTGTTGCACAACCATTTTACAATTTCACGTTTCTTGACATATATTCTTAAGACCAAGTCATCACCACAATGGAAGTTGAGGAGGTTGGAAAAATAGAAGAGGTGAAATCAATGGATCAATACTATGCTGGTCTGAAAAAATATACAGCTGTACAGAATGCACCTGAATCGAATTACTTTGTTCAAGATGAGAAGAAGAGATTTGATGTTCAAGCAACCGCTAATCGATTCAAATATTTACTCTCTATAACGCCATTATTCAAGCATTTTCTTGAGGTAAAAGCTAAGAAGGATGAGACGTTTGCAAAAGTTTTAGAAGTGATAGAAAATACTTCTTCTCATAAACAACAACAAAAAGATTTATCAGATCATAGAAGACGTAGAACTGAAAGAGAGGAAGATGCTGAATTACTTAAAACAGAGGAAGGTGAATTAGAGAATTTCGATGATGAAGGTGAATATACTGATTCAGGTTATGAGTTTTCCAAATCTCCAAGTTTTATCAATGGTTCATTAAGGCCATATCAAATTCAAGGTTTAAATTGGTTAGTTTCATTAAATACTAATGATTTATCTGGGATTTTAGCAGATGAAATGGGTTTAGGTAAGACATTACAAACAATTTCATTTTTAGGTTATTTGAGGTATAAAAAGGGGATTAAAGGACCTCATATCGTTATTGTACCAAAATCTACTTTAGAAAATTGGCAAAGGGAATTTGCTAAATGGACACCAGAAGTTAGAACATGTGTTTTAACTGGTGATCAAGAGTCAAGAAATAGAATTATCAAGGAGAATATTCAGAATAAAGAATTTGATGTTTTAATTTCATCTTATGAGATTGTAATTAGAGAGAAATCAACATTGAGGAAAATTGATTGGCAATATATTATTGTTGATGAAGCTCATAGATTGAAAAATGAAGATTCTTTACTATCACAGATCATTCGTATGTTTCATTCTAAGAATAGATTATTAATTACTGGTACACCATTACAAAACAATTTACATGAATTATGGGCATTATTAAACTTTCTATTACCCGATATTTTCAATGATTCAACTACTTTTGATGAATGGTTTACTAATGAAGATGAAGAGAAAGTTGAAAATGGGGGAGAAACCAAAGAGAAGGTTGAAGAATCTGATAAGATTGTTCAACAACTTCATCAAGTTTTACAACCATTTTTGTTAAGGAGAATTAAGAATGATGTTGAAAAATCTTTATTACCAAAGCAAGAATTGAATATATATGTTGGAATGACACCGATGCAAAGAAAATGGTATCAATCAATTTTAGAGAAAGATATTGATGCAGTTAATGGTGCCAATGGTAAGAAAGAATCAAAGACAAGATTATTAAATATTGTTATGCAATTAAGAAAATGTTGTAATCATCCATATTTATTTGAAGGTGCAGAACCTGGACCACCATATACAACAGATGAACATTTAATTTATAATTCACAGAAAATGTTAGTTTTAGATAAATTATTGAAAAAATTACGTGAACAAGGTTCAAGAGTTTTAATTTTCTCACAAATGAGTAGAATGTTAGATATTTTAGAAGATTATGCTACATTCCGCAATTGGGGTTATTGTAGAATTGATGGACAAACTGAACATGTTGATAGAATTTCAGCAATTGATGAATATAATAAACCTAATAGTGAGAAATTTTTATTTTTATTAACAACTAGGGCAGGAGGTTTAGGAATTAATTTAACATCAGCGGATGTTGTTATTTTATATGATTCTGATTGGAATCCACAAGCAGATTTACAAGCTATGGATAGAGCTCATAGAATTGGACAGAAAAAGCAAGTTAAAGTTTTCAGATTTGTTACTGAGAATGCAATTGAGGAGAAAGTTTTAGAGAGGGCATCACAGAAATTAAGATTAGATCAATTAGTTATTCAACAAGGTAGAGGGGGTATCAGTAATAATGATAAAAAGATGAATGCTGCTAACAATAAAGATGAATTATTAAATATGATTCAACATGGTGCAGCAGAAGTTCTTAGAAATAATGTTAATGATAATGATGATGATGATACAGGGAATGAGAAGAATCATGAATTAGATGATGATGAATTAGAGAAGATTTTAATGAAGAGTAGTGAGAAAACTGGTGAATTGAAATCTAAATTTTCTAAACTTGGATTAGATGATTTACAAAATTTTAGTTCAAATAATGATTCAGTTTATGAATGGAATGGACAGAATTTCCAAAAGAAAGAGTTTAAAGGTATTGGAAGTGATGGTTCCAATATATTCAATTGGATATCATTAGAGAAAAGAGAAAGGAAAGTTAATTATTCTGTTGATGGATATTATAGGGAAGCTTTACAAACTAGAGGACCAAATCAAAATTCTCATTCATTAGCTGAGAGTGAGAATGATATTAAACCACCAAAGCATTTGAATCTATATGATCATCAATTTTATAGTGATGAATTATATAGGTTACATGATATGGAATGGTCATATTATAAAAGAGTTTTGAAAATACCTGCAAAGAAGGAGAAAAATATGACAGATGAAGATGTTGAACTTGAACAAGCAATGATTGATCATGCAAGACCATTAACTGATGAAGAGAAAGAATTGAAGAAGAAATTATTGGAAGAAGGTTTCGGGAATTTTACTCGAAGAGATTTCTATACATTTATTGGAGCTAATGCGAAATATAGTAGGTATGATATTGAGAATATTGCGAAAGAATTTGATGATAAAAGTTATGAAGAAATCAAAGCATATGCAGAGAAATTTTGGAATAACTTCCGAGATATTGAGAATTATGATAGATATATTGGACAGATTGAAGCTGGTGAGGAGAAGATCCGTAAATTACATATGCAACAAGAAGTTTTAAGAAGTAAAGTTGCAAGCTATAAATATCCGATGAGAGATATGGATTTCAAATTACCTTATACTGCAACTTCGAAGAAAGATTGGAGTACATTCGAAGATAGATGGTTGGTTATACAGATGTTAAGGATTGGAATCGATAGGGAAGATCTGTATGAAGCTATCTGGAATGAAATCAATTTTGGAAACAGTTTAAGTATTGAATTAGATATTTGGCTTCAAAGCAGGAACGTTCAAGAAATTGCTCGTCGTTGTCAAACCCTGCTTGGAGCTATTGTCCGTGAACACGAAGCCAAGCTTATCCAGCAAGCGAAGATCGAAGCGAGAAAGAAGAAGAACGCCAAGAGCAAGACTGCTGCCAAGAGTAAGACTGCGATAGAAGCCACTGGCAGAGGCAGTGGAAGTGGCCGTGGCAGAGGCGGAGGCAGAGGCAGAGGTAGAGGCAGAGGTAGAGGTGGAGCTAACGGGAGGTCGAAAGTGACCAAGCCTGGCGCCAGAAGGGCAAGGAATAAAGCTTAGGTTGTTCAGTCCGGAAACAAGAAGACTGTGTGTCTATATCTATCTATCTATATTGAATGTATACCCTGATCTAGCGACCAAAGTAATCCATTGTTTTGCACCGCACGCAACGTACCGATCGGCCGGTTACTACGATTGAAAGCCTCGCAGTACACTGGTTGTGTGACTGGCCAGCGAGGCATCGGCGCTGTGAACAACAACGGTCACGGGTGACCAAATAGATAAAACATGTGTTTGTGCAAGCAGCAAGAATCGGTCTGCAGCTCTGCAGAACCCGCCGGGCTGGCCCGCGCAGCCATTACTAATGCGCTGAGCCTCCCGCGGCTGGTGCGCGGCTGGTGCGCGGCTGGTGCGCGGCTGGTGCGCGGGGGCTTTGTCAGCGCGAAGCTTCTGGCACCGCCCGGCTGGAGGCTTGGCCCCCCGTTTTTCTGGCCCGGGGCGCCTATAAAGGGACACCCTGTCGTCAGCAGACGGCGTCTGCTTCGCCATGTTCAGGGCAGCAGCAGCAGCAGCAACAGCGGCAAGAACAGCAGCAGCAGCAACAACAACAACAGCAACAGCAACAGCTACCACTCCTACCAGACTCTTTCTACGCGCAATGTCCACCTCCAAGTTCTACACATTTACCCCAACTGCGTCCAACGGCGAGCCATACCCATTCTCTCAGCTCGAGGGAAAGGTTGTCCTCATTGTCAACACTGCCTCCAAGTGTGGTTTCACCAAGCAGTTTGCCGAATTGGAGGACCTCTACAAGAAGTACCACGACCAAGGGTTAGAGATCATTGGTTTCCCATGTAACCAATTTGCGTCTCAAGATCCAGGCTCCGACTCCGAGATTGTCGAATTCTGTAAGTTGAATTACGGTGTCACCTTCCCAATGATGAAGAAGATCGATGTCAACGGTGACCATCAAGACCCTGTTTACGAATGGTTGAAGTCCCAGAAATCTGGTTTGTTAGGTTTCAAAGGTATCAAGTGGAACTTTGAGAAGTTCTTGGTTGACAAGAACGGTAAAGTCGTTAACAGATACTCATCCGTTAAATCACCTTCCTCTATTGCTGGTGATATCGAGAAATTACTCAAACAGTAGATTATAACCTAACTTTACCCCCTGCTTTTTTTTTGTCTCGATAATCTTTGTTTTCTCTGAATTTACCTCTTTAATGTAATTAAATTTAATCTAATCTTATGTATAAATAAATAATCAATCAATCGATCAATCAATCGATCAATTAATTAATTAATAAAACTACAATATATCTTCTTGTTGCTTTCTCTCTATAAAACAATTACAATATTTATACAGGTTTAGATAATAAATGACCCATTTTCTCAACTTTTGTCCTCAAATAACCTTCCACTTCACTAGATTTAACGCCACCTTCTTCACCTTTCCAAGCTAATGGCACCATTGGCACTCTTTCACGAACATGAACTAATCTTTCCCTACCTTCAACCGCGATTATCTTATCTGGATTATTAGTTAATAATTTAATATCATTCAATCCTAAATCTAATAAAATTGATGTTGCTATTCCAAAACTACGTTTATCAGCTGGGTGTCGTAATAATAAATTTGCTTGAACTGTATCTGCTCCTAAATCTTGTAAATTATATGCCTTCAACTTCTCACCTAATCCAATACCTCTACCTTCTTGACGTAAATAAACAATACATCCATGACCTTGTAATCCCATTAATCTACCAGCTTCATCGAATTGTTCTCCACAATCACATCTAGCACTCCATGCTGTTTCACCTGTATAACATTCACTATGAATTCTAACTAATGTCGATTCATTCCATGTTGTTGATTTCTCAATAATCAATTCACCATTATCTTTATTAAAATTTAATCTCATACCTGTACTTTTATCATAATCTGCATCGTTACGTCCAGGATATAACTTACCAACATATGCTCCTCTAATCATTCTATCATTTTGACTCTCATTTGGTCTTTTCTTATATAATGACCTTGATCTAATATCTTCCCCAAATACAATTGCAAGATGTTCCTTATTATCTTCATCATTAGAATATAAATGTAAGAAAATCTCAGGTCCTTGCGTTGTTGGTATACGTGCCCTTGCAATACATTGAACTTTAGGTAATTTCTCAGGTAATAATCGTCTCTTTTCTTCAGCTTTTGGTATTCCATGAAATGGTGAATCGCATCTTTCACATAATTTAACATTCGATACTGATGGTACTTCCTTAAGATTAACCGTATCTCTATCATCTGATTCTACAACTAATTTGGCTTCTCCATTCAAATCTTCTTTCGAAACCGTTGGTGAAATGATTGGCATATTTTCAAAAATATCTTCAGTCATCTTGTTCACTGATGTCGTTGTCTTTCTTCTCTTTCTGTCTCTCCCTTACTCAGGATCAAAATATCTATGTAAATCAGATTATATTAGCAGGATTCTGTGCTCATATAAACCGTTGCTGCCCGAGTTGATATACCTCGTTTCCACGACTTGTGCTGGTAAGTAAGTTAGTTGGCTGGTAGTAAGCCTGGAACGGGTTTTTCAGCGCTGACTAATTTTGTCCGATTCCCATTGTTCTCTTCAATCACCTACACGGGATTTGCTTTAACAAAATCATTCCTTCTTTCTTTTTTTTTTTTTTTTTGTTCTATAAAACTACATCTATCGAATTAAATGAATAAATATAACGAACAACAAAGAATTCAAAGGAATAAACTTTTAGGTATCGGAATTTTCGCAACAGCTGCAATTGGTCTGTTCTTTTATGCAAGAGCTAAACCGGGAAAGGCTACAATGCCAATAATTTATCCAACTGATAAACATGGTACTGGTAGAGTTTTCCAAACAATTCAAACACCACAAGAATTTGAATTACTTTTAAATTCTCCAGCTTCCTCTCATGGAACTTTATTTGCAACTTTTGTAAGGTTAGGTGAAACTCCAAGTAATTCAATGGCTACCCATATGTGGGAAATTGTTCGAGATATTGATACTCCAAATACTAGTACCGTTTGTGTTGAACTTGCAGGTGGTAGAAATGATGAATTGAAAAATAGATATTTGGTTAATAATGTACCTTCAGTTGTAGCTTTAAAGAAAACTTTACCTTACGATATCTATGTCGATCCAAATGTTCGTAATAGTGATACCGAAATTAATGAAGTGGATCAAGAGAAATTAAAACAATGGGTTGAAAATGTTTTATCAAAATCTGTATAAACTTTACATAAATACATTAGTACTATTATTCAACCTTGATTATTTTGCTCCTCCTTCTGTTTCTTTAGTCTAGCTTCAATTGCACGAAACCTTTGCTCTCGTAATAATTTCATCTTTTGCATCTCAGAAAGTCCAATCAATTTGGCCTCTTCCGTTACTCTATGAAGGCCAGGTCCTGTAATTTGTGGAGTCTTCACAGTTTTACTACTCTCTTTCTCCTTAAACCCTTCAACTATTTTCTCATGTTCTTGTTTAATCTCTTCTTGTTCACGTTTAAGGCTCTCAGCTTCATTGATTCGAGATTGAGCCTTAACCGCTTCTATCTGTTCCTTAGTCATTGGCTCACCAATAGCACTAGCATCCCAATCAATCTCACCTTCTTTACCAATTATATGACGAGATAATTTGAATGCATAACGTGTTTCTTTATCCAATGCAACTTCAAAAGCTGTTTTACCGATGGCATTAACAATTGTAGGATCAGCATTTAATTGAACCATTAACGTTTGAACCATGAATGCAAGTCCTTTCTTTGAAGCATAATGAAGTAAAGTTGGAGTCATTTTATAAATCTCCTTAGGTTCTAAAAATGAATTCACATTAAACTTATCATTATTCTTCCTCATAAAAATTATTAAAGCTGGCGCCTTCGATTTCTTCAATATACTTATAGCTTCATTTGTTAACTTAACTATCTCTTCATATTTTTTATCTTCAACCTTATTAACCGCCTTTGATTTATTTAGCATTTCATCTCTTTTTCTTCGTTTCTCAATTTCATCTCTTTCAACAACTGGTAAGCCAACAATTTTCAAATAAGTCAATTCACACCATGCATTCTTTAATTCCATTATTGTAGGCCTTTTAGTACCAAATGGAATTATTTTCACACGAGAATCACCTGCCTTAATTATAGATTTAGGATCTTTAGCATCTCGAACAATTAAACCAATACCTCTTGCATTTTTACCTCCTTTACCAGAACCTCTTATAAAAATCGAACTACATTGATCTAATAATGGTTTCCACTCTTCCATCAATTCTTCAATATCTTTACCTAAGGCCTGTTCATTATATCTTCTTAAAGTACTACCAGCTGAATTGGCTTTACCCTTTGCATCATCCATAGCACTCTGTGATCCACCTTGTTTTCGACGAGTAGTATACCTATGGAAAGTTTTATGAGCTAACATCCTCACAGACTGAAGCTGTAATTGTTCAATTGTACCTTTATTACCTTTAGTAGAATGTGGTAAATGTGATATTATTGCTCCTGCAAAATGACCAGATGACATCATAAAAATAGCAGACATTCCAGCAGCTATCGGATCTTTAGGAATCGGATTTGTTTCTGGATTATAAGTGATCCCCTTTAATACACTAATTGGATCAAAATTGGGAGAATCAATTGCATTGATACTGGTTTTGTAAATTCCGAAACATTCGCCAGGTTTCAATAAGGGTGATTTGAATAATACAAGTGGAGATTTTGTAGACATAAAACTAATAGTTGAATCATATTCATCATCATTCTCAGGTATAGCTTTCAGTTCCTCTCCCTTTTCAAACTCAGATCCAGATTCAGAACTTGATTCATCATCAAATTCTGACTCATTATCAGAGTTTGGTGTTGGCGTAACTGATGCTTCCAAATTCGGGCTTGAATCTTGATTGGACTTTTTGGATATCTTCAAATTGGATAACGCTGATTCTATACTATCAATGTTCCTAGGCTTTGGTTGAACAATTAATGGCTCCCTATATACGTTGGGATCTTCAACGTTAGCTACTGGACTGGTTAATTCTTCTTTCCTGCGTTCTAGAAATTCATCACGACTCTTCAATTCAAAAGATTGAGAATCAAAATATAATGTCTCAAGTGAATTCAGCAGTGATTGATCTAGATTATAAATGTATCTTTTAGTAAATGGAATTTCTTCTGACATGTCTGATCCGTTCAGTAGTTTTAATTGTGTCCAAAAAAAAAGTTTCTAAAAAATGAACTTCTGATCCAATTTTACAAATTCTATTTTTTCATCAAAAATTGTAACATCAAATAGTTACTTTCTGGCACATTTTTTTCACAAATATGACTCATAGTTTGAAAAGAAAAGCTTTTTTCAAAACAGATGCACCACCTTGCTGTTTGAGAATTAACCCTTTGGATTCATCAATTGTTTATTTTGGTACTTATACATTGATTGAAGGAAATGATCGAAAAGGAACCATTGAGATCTGGAAACTTCATTCTATGATCGGTGAATCCGATTCACCAGATGTTGGTGTTGTTAATATAGATAGTCTACCCATTAAAGGTGAAAAAATCAATACCATAATCACACATGGTGCAGTTCTAGATATCAAGATTGACTTGAAATCTGTCAATTCCTCTGATTCTACAATTCTTCTTTCAACTGCACACTCAACAGGTAATATAAGTTTCTGGAAAATTAGTAAAGAAGATGCTACAGATGTTCAACAGATAAATGATATACAATTATTTGATGGACCCATTGGTACTAATGAAACTCTAATAACTACTATCAATTTTCATCCCCGGAAAAACTACCTTTGTTTCACCACTACTACAGGTACAGTAGGATATTATAACTATGAATACTTGAATGCAAAAATTGAACCTCAGTGTTTTGAAACCGAACATTCTTTAGAAGCTTGGTATGCTGATTGGGGTCATTTGTCCGAACTTGAAAATGTTGTTTTCAGTGGTGGTGATGATGCTCAATTAATTGCCCATGATATCAGAGAGCCTTTGCCGATTTTTACGAGTACAAGAATTCATGAAGCTGGAATAGTTTCTATATTAACTGCAAGAGATAATTGGTGTAATGGAGTGAAGGAACCCTTTACTATATGGACAGGTGGATATGATGATAACTTATGCGTTTTAGATTTACGTGCTGGTGTTAATACAGGCGGTACTTTACTTAATGGCATCCCGCCTTTATTGAAGGAAAAGCACAATTTTGGAGGTGGTGTTTGGAGGATAATACCATCACCTGAAGCCAATGATAATCGAGTCTTAACTTGTAACATGTATGATGGCGGTAGACTGTTAGAATATAATGAAAATACATCTACCGATGTATCAGTTGTGGGATATTTCAAAGGTGAGCACTCGAGTATAACTTATGGGGGTGACTGGGTCGGTAATACAGCTGTTAGCTGTAGCTTTTACGATAACGTTGTTCAAATTTGGGAAGTTTAAGTTTGGATTTATATATGTTATCTTATGTATCTAAACAATCTATTCAATATTTGCCAAACACAAAAGACACCAAGGCTTTCTCCTCTGTTTGATTGGATAAAATTTGATCGAGAATATTATCATCTGTTTGAAGTCTTGAAGATACGAAAGGATTCAAGTGTCTGTATCCTTTCATGCATCTTCGCATTTTTTTCTGAGTAAGAATTTCAGCTTCCGAATCAACTACATCCTGTGGATATCTCTGAGAGAAGGACAAGGCAGACATAAATGTTTCCTTATCTTTTTCTTGATTGTTATCCAAAGTAATCAGCTCGGAGTTCACTTCATCCTCCTCATCGCTGATATTATCGAAAGTTCGGTCACCACAAGCACTGCAATGACATGACATCATATCATGAGTAGTACAGGAACCTAAAGATGAATCAAATTGAACGCTGAAAATATCTTTGATATCTGATCTATCGAAAAGTTCTTTCTCACCTCCCTTTTTGTCAAGAAACTTAGCACTTAGATCTTGTTTGACTAATTGCCTTTGGAAAATTTTCTCATCCATACAGCCGCTTGTTAATAATCTATAGATTTTGACATCATTCTTTTGTCCATCCCTATGAATCCGAGCAATTGCTTGTAGATCTACTGCTGGATTCCAATCATTGTCGAATAATATAAGACGAGAAGCACCAACCAAATTCAATCCAACTCCTCCAGCTTTGGCACTCAAAAGCATTGCAAAACATTTCTCTTGCGATGATCTATTGAAAAAATCAACAATCTTTCCTCTTTCATTAGAAGGTGTTGATCCGTCAAGTCTAGCAAATTTCAAATTTAAGGATTGAAACAGATTATCGATAATATCTAAAGTCGAAGTAAAATTGGAGACTATAACAACTTTTTCGCTACCTTCCAAATGAATCAATCCCAATAGTTTTATTAAGAGAATGATTTTCCCACTTTTGACTTTCTTGCTCAACTGAGACCTGAAAGCTTTATCTTCATTTGAATCCGTGTTCCTTTCACAAAGTTCAAGGAAAAAACCATCATCTTTCAACAATGAAGGAGAATTACATAGTTTTCTAAATGTATTTATCAAATTGAATGCTGATAAATTCCCACTGTTTTCTTCTTCATTCAAAAAGTTTTTAAACTTTTTGGTAGATATTATTGATTGAAACAATTGTTTCTGCAAAGGAGTTGGTGGCACCAGTAGTATATAATCAGAACGCTTTGGTAGATAATTGGTCAATTCTTCATTTGATCTCCTTAACATGAACAGATTAGTCAATGAAACAAGTTTTCTGGATTGCTCTCTACCTTTTCTAACTAATGATTCATTTTTACAATTAGGATCCCTTGAGTCCAATATTGGTTTGATATAATCTTTTTGAAAAGTTTTGAGATCACCTAAAATTCCTGGATTGGTGAAATTCACCATTGTATAAAATTCTTGTAAATCATTTTGGATTGGAGTTCCAGAAAGTAAAATACGTTTTCTTATCTTGAATCCTTCGAGACATTTCATTGTTTTATTTTCTGATTTCTTTAATCTGTGACCCTCATCGCAAACTAATAGATCGAACTTTATTTCTGATAAATATTCACTCAAAGATTGCATTTTCTCGTATCCGATAATCATAACTTGATGAACTCTATTCTTACCGAATAACTCAATATCTTGCTTCTCATCACTGTACTTGTTATTATTTATTACTAAAACTCCAAGTCTGTTCATGCCTAACCATTTATCAAACTCTTTTTTCCAATTATTAACTAAACTCACAGGACAACAGATTAAAACTTTATCTACAATAGGTTTATGATTGACTATTGGAGATTGTCTCAATAAAGTCCAAACTAACGTAATAGTTTGTAAAGTTTTACCCAATCCCATTTCATCTGCCAAAATTACACCTCTAATATTAGAGGCTTTTAAACCCATAAGACAGGAATACATAAAGGTAACACCTTCTCTTTGATGAGGTCGTAATTTGACGGATAATAATGGATCTACAACTACTTTTCTTGGTAACTCTGATTCATCAATACTTTTTGGAATATCTGGCATAAAAAGAGGATTTTCGGTTCTAGATACATCATAAAGTGGTTCAGAGGGGTCATTTTTCTTCATATGCTGAAGTGATAGAGTTTGTGGTTTTTGAACAAGAGGTTTCCTGCTTTCAGTATCGGCTTTTACTGTGGATTTAAAATTGACAGTTTGGTTTTCTACCTTTTTCAAAGGAGGAACAAATTTATGTGACACATATAAGTTCTGAGATGGCCCAAGTTGACCTGGAGTAGATTTTAAAACCAGTTTAGGAACTTTAGAAGTAACTTCCTCACAATCAAGTTCAAATTCGAAACCACATGATGCAAAAACCCCTTTGAAAATGATCGTATCTGCATTTTTCACTCTCGCCAGTTGTTTTCCATCCTCATCATAAATGATTGCAAAATTAGTACCTGAATTAAAAGTCAAGGAGCCGTCTCCTTCCCAAGTCTTGTTTTTCTTTTGTGTAAATTTCCTGAATAAAACATTGTATTTCTTGATTTTAGGACTGAGATTCTGTCGAGCCTCCACTGGTGGTTTCGTGTTTTGTTGATCTATGATAGCGGCGGCTCTGTCCTCACCGGACACGCTACGAGAAAGGGGTCGTTTCTTGTACCTAGCGTATGAAGTATTCAGATTCAGCATCTTGTCGTCTATCTGTTGTTCGTTCCCTCTGAAGACAGCCACGGATTCCGTGCAAAAGGGGCCAGTCTAGTGGCAGACGAGAAAACAACTCAGCGACAGGCTCCGCGTTGTTAGTTTCCGGTCTGCACAGCTTCTTGTTTACAGTCAAGTTGTCTTGTCCCGGTCTCACGTGGTTCACATCTTTCCGCTGGCCAGTTTCATCTCTTCTTAGTAAGCATTTCCCTACTTCTTCAACCTTTGTCCACATGTCTGAATCACTTCCCGGACACCCTGGCATCCTTTCAGAAGATTCACATTCAAGAGCTGCCAAAAATCAAATCAGTCATTCTAGCAAATATCGGAATAACAGCGACAATAATAATAATAATAATAGTCACGATAATAACGGTGCCAGTACCGATCACAGCAGTCAGAAGGTGCAAAGAAATACAGCAAATATGATGAAAGAACCTAAAACGCCATCCTTATCCAAGTCAACACCTACATTCAGCTCACCAGCGCAGACCGTCGAATTACCTGAAACACCGGATAGAGTGCCACGGCAAATCAACCCAGATTTAGAATCCACTCCGCTGTTATCTCCTGCTCCATCCGGGAATATATTTGCTACTCCAAAGAAAAAAAGAGGAAGTGTCAGCAGTAATGCTCCCGATTTTTATTCTCTGCTCAAATCGCCTGAGGTGAGAATGGATGATAAAAGTTTGAAAAGGACATCCCTTGAACTATTCGGTGACTCTGAAAAGTCTCTTGAATCCGTTAATAAAGAATACGATAGAGATCATTTGCTTAAGTCTCCCAAGCGAGATGTTAAAGAAATCAAAAAGATTTCAGAGAATTTGAAAACAAGGTTAAATTATGCAAATTTCAAAGTACAGCATGGATTATCACGGAAATCAATAGATGAACTTGAAGAGTCTTTGGATACTATTGCAAATAATGGTGCAGGTGTTTCTACAACAAAACCAGAGTCCAAGAACTTGGAAGATTTCTGGAACTTGAAAACGGATAATCTTCCTGGAAATAACCTTAACATTAACTACGTTGGGAATACCAACCCACTTTTGGCAAGTCCGAGATTTGGTAAAACAAATAGAAGGAGAACATCATTCAATGCATCTGTGAATTTAGATGATATAGCGAAACGTGGTGTTAAGGCCTCCCCAGACATTCCAACTTCTACATTTACTTCTTTAAAGTCAATACCAATATCTCATCAAACTTCAAGTTCAATATCATCTCTTCATCAACAAGCATCACAACAAGTATCTCCTTTAAGGAAAATTAACGTCAAGTCTAACCCATCTCTTTCAATAAATACAAAAAGTCCGAACTCTAGTAGTAACGCGGATAATCAATCGGAAATGAAACTTGAACAAGATGCTATATATTCTCTTATATCGATGTCTTCCCCAACAAAATACACCGCAGGTTCCTCTGTCTCTCCCTCCCCACCAAAACAGTTTGCTTCACCTCAAAAGTCTGCCATGAAGCTTCCACCTCCAAACATTGCAGGGGGGAGACTCCCGCCTCTTTCAGCTCCAGAAGTTCTTGGAAATAGTGTGACAACACTAGAGAATCCAATGAACAGATTTGTGTTTCCACCTCCAGCTCAAGGCTTGGGAATGTTCAGATCAGAATCCAACCCTCTGGGAAGAAGAGATACAGCTATAAACAGCACTGAAGTTGATAATGATATGACTGAAGATGAAACGACTGAGGAAGAAATTATAGAAGATGAAAAGACGCCAGCTGATCGAGTGAATAAAAGTTTACAGTCAAATACCAAAGTTAATTCTCGGACAGCTACCCAGAACAAGATGTAGAAATAGTGTCAAGAAGAAGGCTAGTTTTAACTTTGATCACTTTTTTTTATTTCACAGTTGTCTCACTTATACCAATATGAATGTTTATATCCCCCCTCTTTTATTTCTATCGCCTGCACCGGACCCTGTATTATTTATTTTGTGTATCTTAGTCCTCCTCCAACACGCCAATGCGAAACAGCAGATGTCCCGTGTCGGAATTACTGTATCGGGACACTTAGCCGCAGCCAACAGCAACAACAAGCGCCGTTATCTCGTGCGTAACTCCAAAATCTCTGTTATCAGTGTATCTATCAGTCAGCACCCCATACTTCTTATTTCTCCGCTTCTTACAATTGTACGTTAACCCTAAAAGCACCCCCACTTTTCTTACCGGTTTTTCATCTTCACAGGATTCAATGATCAATTTGTTAATTAAAGCAGCATTTCTTGCATTAACTGCTAGTGCAGCGCCAGCGCCAATTTCTCAGGGTGAACCCCAATATATATTTGATGATCTCTTCTCAAATGTTGAAAAATCTTTGGAACAACTTTCTGGTACTTTGAACTCATTCACTCAAGATCACAATACTCCTGAAATTTTCAAAAAGAATCCAGAACTTTTCAGTCTTCATGCCGAAATTGTTAAGATTGAATCGATTAGTGGAAATGAATATGGTGTTTCAAAATATTTGCAAAACTATTTACACGATCTCGGATTCAAGACAAAGACTGATGATTCTAACAGGAATATATATGCATATTTTGGTGAAAGTGAAAACTCATCAATTCTTTTAACTTCTCACATTGACACAGTTCCTCCCTATATTGATTACTACCTTGAAGAGATGGAGGAAAGTGATGATGTAAGAATTCATGGTCGTGGTTCATGTGATGCAAAAGGTTCCGTTGCTTCTCAAATAATTGCAGCAAAAGAGTTAATTGATGAAGGTATTGTCAAACCTGAAGATATCAGTTTGTTATTTGTTTTCAATGAAGAAGTTGGCGGTGCTGGTATGATTACTGCAAATTCTTGGATTAATGAGAAAAATATCACTTGGGACACTGTTATTTTCGGTGAACCAACTGAAAATAAACTTGCAACTGGTCATAAAGGTATTTTATTGGCTGAAATCGAAGTCACAGGTCTTGCAAGTCATTCCGGGTATCCTGATGTTGGAATCGATGCTAATAAAATATTGATTGAAATCATGCATGATTTAGAGAATAACGAGTGGCCAACATCTGGTACCTTAAATAAAAGTACTGTCAATATTGGCCTATTCAGTGGTGGTACTGCTGGTAACGTCATTTCACCTCTTGCAAAATTTGAGTTGGTTATGCGGACAGCTACTAATACAACTGAAATTGTTTCAATTGTCGAAAATATTGTTAAAAAGCATGGTGTAAAAGCAAAAGATTTTAAATTTGATGTTCAAGTCACTGATGATCCAGTTTCTTTAGATTTTGAAGTTGATGGCTTCGAAACTTATATTGCTTCTTATGCAACAGATATTCCTAAACTTGACCATAAAGGTTTCAAAAGATATCTATATGGACCAGGGTCTATTCTTGTTGCACATGGTGACAACGAATACGTTACTGCAGATAGCTTACTACAAGCTGTCTGTGACTATAAAAAGCTAGTCAAACACGAACTTGGTATTTGAACTTTATATAGAACTACACTGTTGTAATATTAATCTTGATACTAAAATGTGGACCCGCTTATATATCCGATGCAGGTGTGAATACAAGCATAAGACTCAAACTGGGGACAGTGTAAGAAAAGCATTCCTCTTCCATCAAGCAGCTTATTGCAATAGTAATAGCTGTAACGTTCATCACATGCAACTATTGCTATCTAAAAGCCGCCTCTACGTGGTTGAAGAAGAAAAAGAATAAAGTATTTAGATTATACAAGAAAACGTAGGTAAAGCGTTCTCTTAAAAAGTGGATGAAAATTTTTCTATGAAAAGGGATGAGTGAGAACTTTGTTTCGCCAAAAAAATGGGTTTTCATGCGTCGTGCGGGTACGATGATTTCAACTTTTCACTCTACCTGAATTTAAAAGGCAAACCGATTTCAAGAAGCTATCTTCATGCAAACTAATTCCCACCATGGCTAAAAAGGGAAAGAAGAATAACAACCAGGACTACTGGGACGAAGAATATGAGCAACCTCAAGCTGAAGAGTTTGGTGCAGTAGCAGAGGAAAATCCAGTTGATTCAGATGGCACTCGTTCTGCTTCTGAACCAGCTGTTGCAAACGCAGAAGATGAATTCGGTGGAGATTTCTTGTCCAATCTAAAGAAAGCAAAGAAAAACAAAGAAAAAAAGGCAAAAAAGGCTGCCGAAGAGGAAAAGGCTAGACTAGAAGCAGCTTCTCAACAAAAGGGCCCTATTATCAAGACTAAAAAGGAGAAGGAAAGGGAGAAGAAAGAGAGAGAGAAAGCAAGAAAAGCTGAACTTGCTAAAAGAAAAGGTGCTTCTCTAGCAGCAAAAGAAGAAAAGAAAGATTCTGAAGCTGAATCTTCTACAACTACTACTACAGAAGTAGAAACTTCGACTCCAACCCCGGCTTCAACGCCAGCTCCAGCTCCAGCAAAGAAGGGTAAGAAAGTTCCAGCAGGTATTGCTGCTCTTAAAAGACAATTGGAATTGAAAAAACAAGCTGAAGAAGAAGCAGCACGTTTAGAAGAAGAAGAAAGATTGAGAGAAGAAGCTGAAGAAAAGGCCAGAGAAGAAGCGGAAAAAGCAAAGGAGGAAGCAAAGAGACTCAAAAAAGAAAAAGAAAAGGCTAAAATTGAACAGCTAAAGAAGGAAGGTAAGTATCTGAGTAAGAAGCAAAAGCAAGAGAAGGCACTTCAAGAGAAAAGAAGAGCAGCTCTGTTACAATCAGGTAATATCAAGGTTGCTGGTCTTTCCAATGATGGTACTCCTGCTGTTGTACCAAAGGCTAGAGCTTCCGCATATAAGAAGAAGAAGAAATTCAGTAAAACTGATGAAGATGAAACCTCTAAACAATCTAATACCAAATCCTCAGCAGGTGGTGCAGATGGTGATGATGACGAAGCTTTGATTGATGATTGGGAAAACATGGCTTTAGATGATGACGAAGATGATAATCTTGATGAAGAAGAAAGAGAAGAACAGGAAGAACAGGAGTTTGTTGCTGGTGATTATGATGATAGTAGTGTCGTTGATGTTTCTGTTAAAAAGACTCTGGAACAAGTTTCATCTGCTTCTTCAACTCCAATTTCTAGCAAACAAGAGACAAAGACAGCTTTACCTGCTACTACTAGTATTGGAAAGGATGGTAAAGAATTACGTTCTCCAATTTGTTGTATCCTAGGTCACGTCGATACTGGTAAAACTAAATTACTCGATAAAATTAGGCAAACTAATGTTCAAGGTGGTGAAGCCGGTGGTATTACCCAACAAATTGGTGCAACATATTTTCCTATCGACTCAATTCAAGAGAAAACCAAAGTTATGGAAACCTACGAAAAAGTTTCTTACGATGTTCCAGGTTTATTAATGATTGATACTCCAGGTCACGAATCTTTCACAAACTTAAGAACTAGAGGTTCCTCTCTTTGTAATATTGCGATTTTGGTCATTGATATCATGCATGGTTTAGAACAACAGACTTTAGAATCCATCAGATTATTAAGGGATAGAAAAGCACCTTTTGTTGTTGCGCTGAACAAAATTGATAGATTATATGATTGGCAAGCAACTCCTAACAACTCGTTCCGTGCTTCCTTAGATGCACAAAAACAATCCGTCAAGTCTGAATTTGAAACCAGATTTACTCAAATCAAAGTCGCATTAGCAGAACAAGGTTTAAATTCTGAACTTTACTATAAAAACCAAAACATCTCCAAATACGTTTCTATTGTTCCAACTTCTGCTGTTACCGGTGAGGGTGTTCCAGATTTATTATGGCTTCTCTTGGAATTAACACAAAAGAGAATGAGCAAACAATTAAAATACTTAACTGGTGTTGAAGCTACAATTTTGGAAGTCAAAGTCGTTGAAGGTTTGGGTACTACAATCGATGTTATTTTATCTAACGGTGTCTTACATGAAGGTGACCGTATCGTCTTATGTGGTATGAATGGACCAATTGTAACAAATATCAGAGCTTTGCTAACCCCTCCACCTGCTAGAGAATTACGTATTAAATCAGAATATGTTCATCATAAGGAAGTTAAAGCAGCTTTGGGTGTTAAGATTGCAGCAAATGATTTGGAAAAAGCTGTTGCTGGTTCGAGATTATTAGTTGTCAATGATGGTGACGATGAAGAGGAAATGATGGAAGATGTTATGGAAGATTTAACAGGTTTATTGGATTCTGTTGATCCTACCGGTAAAGGTGTTACTGTTCAAGCTTCTACTTTAGGTTCTCTTGAAGCATTACTTGATTTCTTGAAAGATATGAAGATCCCAGTTATGTCTATTGGTTTAGGTCCTGTATATAAAAGAGATGTTATGAAGGCAACAACCATGCTAGATAAAGCCAAGGAATATGCGGTGATGCTGTGTTTTGATGTCAAAGTTGATAAAGAAGCAGAACAGTATGCCAACGAACAAAACATTAAAATTTTCAATGCAGATATTATTTATCACTTGTTTGATGAATTTACTGCCTACCAAGAAAAGTTGTTAGAAGAAAAGAGGAAGGCTAACGCTGCAGATGCTATTTTCCCTTGTGTCCTGAAAACTTTACAAATTATTAACAAGAGAAACCCTATGATTATTGGTGTTGATGTTGTTGAAGGTTCTCTTAAAGTTGGTACCCCAATTTGTGCTGTGAAACCTGATCCTGTAACTGGTAAGAAAACTGCTATGTTATTAGGTACTGCAGTCTCCCTAGAAGTCAATCATCAATCCAAAAATTCCGTTAGAAAGGGTGAAACTAATGCCGGTGTTGCTATGCGTTTAGAAGCGCCATCTGGGCAGCAACCAACTTGGGGTAGACATGTTGATGAAAAGGACGGTTTGTATTCTTTGATATCTAGAAAGTCAATTGATACTTTAAAAGATCCTGCCTTCAGATCAACTGTGCCGAGAGAAGATTGGTTATTAATCAAGAAACTCAAGACCTTGTTAGACATAGATTAATTTTCCCAGTAAAGTGTTCTATAGTTTTATCTGTAATTAGTATTTCAAAAATTTAGATATTACACAGTGTAAAATAAGCTTATTTAGGAAAAATTTGCTGTGAAATTTACTCTTCATCTGAGGAAATGATATCCAATGGTGCAGGTGGTGGAGGTGGTGGTTTAAAGTATTCTTGATCTTCAATTACCGCCTTTTTATATGCTTCTTTGTTATCAGCAAAAGCTAATAGATAATCTAACTCCAACTCATGTACTTGCCTACCCAACATCACAACAGAATGCAACGGTTTACCTGCATCATAGTTTGCAAGTTCCTCAAGTGTAGCAGCCTTGAAAGCTTGGTTTGGAGATCCTAGTCTCGAGACTGCAATACATGGAGTTTGAGGAGTGTACGCTTTTTCATTTCTCAATTTTTCAACTTCAAGAAGCTGCTGACAACATGTAGCTACAGACATGTATCTTGGAGGATCATACTCAACTCTACCTTGCATCAATGCTTTAATATTTGGCTCTTTAACTTTAATATCAAGAAGTAGTAGAGTATGTAAGCCAATTCGTCTATTTTCCATAATTTTGTTATAGAAGGAATCAGGTCTCCACTCATCAGTGAAAAAAACAATGGAAACAGCTTGACCAAAATTATATAACTGTAAACCACAAGCACCAACTGCATTCATAACACTAGCATTATGAATACTTTCAACGGGTATACCCAAATCTCTAGCACGGATTACTAAATCTGTATGAGTAGTAGCCCCAAAAACGTCACCAACAACTAGAAAAGCAATATCATCAATATCAGCATTTTCAAGAATCTTATCACTCTCTGACTCTACCATTTCACGATCTGCAAGTATAACTTCACGACCATAAAACTCTTCAAGTTTAGATTTGTCTGCCGACATTAAAATTGAAGTATAAGCTTCGAGGTAGACACGCTTACATTTTCTAACAGCCTCTAAACCACGAACTGTGATATCAGATTCATGGGCAAGACCCAAACCAATCATGTAAAGCATTTTGAGTTCCTTACTGAATGAAATAGCAAGTGTTGATTTGCTTTTACTTGTGAATTTGATTCCCAAAAATTTTCAACACAACAAATTTTTTGTCGGACATACTCACCAATTCTTACTCAATTGGGAAAGGTGATTGATTAATTAATTTTGTTCAAATATTCCCGTTTATTGAAATAGACTACACTTGCTTTTCTTTATATAATTTTATTGATACATAGAAAAAAATTAGCATGAATATTTTGAATAGAGATTCTGAAACTACTCCATTATTAGGATCAAAATCAACATGGGAAACAAGGAAAAAGCAGTTCATTCGATACAAATTGCATATTTACATTCCAATCGGAGTAATCAGCATTATCTTATTTACATTGATAGCAATCTTCTTTACCCATGTTGCACCACACATTGGAGATGGTGTTGCTGAGGGTACATATTTTGAAACTGATGATATTAGGCTTCTAGGTTTTTCGGATGATGGTGGTGTTGATATCAAGATAAGCGGTACTAATACCAATAATTTCACTAATATAGACGATGTGTACGTCAGGAATTATTTTAAGGTAGGTGGTTTTGCAATAAGAGGGCTCAATTTGAAAATAGATGAGCTTGACCTGATTGTTTTTGATGAAATAAGAAATCAAGACATCAACCTTGGTAAAACGAAATTCCAACCATTTTACGTCAAAATTGTCGATGGGAAAAGTACCCCATTGGACCTCTTTGTTACACTATTCCCAAATGGAAAAGGTGTTAGGGGTATTTTAAAGAAACTCCTTACGGACGGTGATGCTAAGTTGAGACTAAGGGGAGATGCAAATGTTCGAGTTTACGTTTTTAATGGATATGTCCCTGTGAGCAGTATTAGCATTCCACTGGACATTGAGTTTTACGGTTAATGGATCCATTTTGCAAACTCTATATAATATGTTTTTCTTTTATAATATACTTTAATTAATGGTTGAGTAAAATGGGGCAGGGCTGTGATTGACCATGATAAGAGATGGTTTTTGCCTTTTCAATCAAGAGGTCCCATTTAGAAACACATCCTTTAAATAACTTACACAGAGTCAATTAAAATGAGCAGACTAATTATGTTATGAATGGATGGTTATGAATTCATGTGTATAAAATTTATAAGAAAATGAAGTTGCTATACAATTAACCAGGTGGTAATTGAGATACATCTACAACATCGGCTGCATCTTTCGTTGGGTCAGTACCATCTTCAACACCTTCAATTGGAGTTCTTGGTAATGCCATCATACCTGATCTTGCCAATTCTAAGATACCGAATGGTTGAATCAAAGCAATAAAGGCAGAAATTCTGGAAGGTTTTGCTGATAGTTCGACAATACAATTTCTATCACTGACATCAACGACTTTACCACCAAATTCACGAGTCAATTTACTGATAGCATCTAAATGCTCGTATTTTTGCCTTAATGCTTGAGAAGGAGCTAAATTATTTGGGTGATAGGTTTCACTTCTCAAATTTTCTGAAATTGAAGCGTCAGCATCATTATGATGAGCAACTAATTCTTGAAAATATTCTGGACCAAGTAATGAAACCCTTGCTAACAGTAATTCTCTCTTGATAATTTCAGAATGAGTATAATCCAAGACAGCATATACTGGAACGAGATCTTCAATTTGTTTCCTAGCTTGTTCAATCACAGCATCTTGGCCGCCAAGAACTATTGTCATTCTGGATAAGTCTTTAACTTCG
This sequence comes from Pichia sp. yHMH446, assembly GCA_030555725.1. Classification (NCBI taxonomy): domain Eukaryota; kingdom Fungi; phylum Ascomycota; class Pichiomycetes; order Pichiales; family Pichiaceae; genus Pichia; species Pichia sp. yHMH446. Next base: position 74,044 of record JANIWQ010000003.1, read on the forward strand.
GTATTACAAACAACTAGGGAGTCAATATTAAAACCTCTAGCAGCAAGGGTACCAGAGATCAAAGATAAAACACCGGGTTCATTTTGAACTAAACAATTAAGAACATGTTGTGTCTTTGGTGACTTGGAAATGATAGGAGTTTCGTAGATAATTGAAGAGACTGCAGAATCGACCGAAACAGTTGGCTGATCAAAAGTTGGTAGTTGTGGTCTCTTTCTATTCCTATGTAAGTTTTTGTAGGCCATAGCTGCAGTTGAGGAGTGGTTTCTGAACTGGGCAAGCAGGCCAGTGCGACTGCATTGCCTCAATCTGATAGAGGTGGACAGCATTACAGCAGATTGTTTCTGGGGTGGAAGAGATCCTAAAAGAAAGGAGAGATGGTAGATGAAAAATCTAACTCTCATAGATGAAAATGATTCATAGCTGCACCCTCAGCCTGTGAATGGGTGGCTCGCCCCCTCCTCATGCGCACAAATTCCGGTGCAGGACCTGAAAACTCCGGTGGGTGAACGGAATCAAAAAAGGATAAAAAGTAAAAGAAACCAGTGGACGAGACCGGAGTCGAACCGATGACCTTTCGCTTGCAAGGCGAACGCGCTACCAACTACGCCACACGCCCAAAAGAATATTGGTCCCTAGCAGGATCGAACTGCTGATCTTGGCGTTATTAGCACCACGCCTTAACCAACTGGGCCAAGGGACCAATTTTAAAGAAAAAAATTTTTTAAAACATATATTTTGCCCAATTTTTTTTCAAACCCCGGGAATTTTTCAAACCCCACTGTTGGTTGGCTGGCCAGCCTTTTCCCTTTCAACTTAATTACTTACATATTGAAGACTAAATACTAAACTATATAAAGAGAGGAATTTCAATAGCACCACCAACAGTTTCTATACCATCGTTTTTCTTCCCATCCCTCTTACTCCTTCCTCTTCGTATATACCTATCATCTTTTTTTCGTAATTTGATGTTGTTACTTTGTTGTCTGCGTTTCTTATTAGTGGTTGGGTCATCACCAGCTCCTATTTCACCTATAAATGTTTTCTCAACTTGAACATTATTATCCTCATCCAGTCGATTTTCTGAAGGATCGACCTGTCCTAATAATGACATTGCTAGTTGATCAGTTAAGTTTAGTATGTTTTTACTTCTTTTATCATCCAACTTAGAAGCAGTCTGTTTCTGAGATGTATGTTGATGTCCCTTTTCTGTCCTTAATTTTTCTATAGGAAGGTATTCAGTCTGTTGTTCGATCCATTCTGATTGATCTTCAACATGAAAATTCTTGTTTCTCTCACTGTAATTTGAATATTCACCATTGTTATTGTGATGAAAGTTTTCTATCGCACTGAATTCATTGACAGGATTTCCAAAAAACTCATCTAACGTCACAAATTTCCCATCGTTTCCAATTCGTATAGTTTGAATCTTGTGGTCATCTTTTATAATCTGTTCAACGAAACTATTGTTATATCCAAGTTTCCTTAACATTGAATCGGAGAAAACACTCGAGCTTAATGATGAAAACTCATTGATAGATATACTCTCTAACGTCATAAACTCTATACTGGACCCTTGCAATCTATCAAAACCAGACAGATTATTGATTGTTGAGGATTTTCCCAAAAGTAGCAGCAGCGACGTAATTCCATTCATGTCTTTTCTAATTTTTATCATCTTAGATAAGCGTATGGCTTTGAGTAGTTTAGCAAAAAAATGAAAATGATAAGTAGATGATAAAGAAACTCCGTTACAATCAACAAAAGTCATATCATCAGCTTCACGATCTCTCTCAAAATGAGGTTTATAGACTTTGAAATCAGGAATATTCGCTTTTCTGTAAGGTACTATTAGCTTTGAAAAACCGATAGAGTCTGAACTTGATTTGGAAATAAATATAATTTGAGAATCCTCCTGAACTCCTGAGACATTTGAATCTATAATTGCTTTCTTACAGTATAAAATAAAATGCTCAGTCATTAAATCACTCATATCCTTAATTATATCATGAAATATCTCGGATTTAATGATGATATTAAATAGAACTTTATCTTGTTCTAGTCTGAAGACAGAGCTATCAACGGATTTCTCTAGGTCAAAACCATCGATCAACTCATTCGCATTGGAAGAGGTTTTCTTGGATTTACCACCTCTCTTATCAATATTTTTATTTCCATGAACAGTCGTGTTTTCATCTGTGTAATATGTGCTTAACTCACACCTCTCCACCATCATTTCATCTTCAAAAATTAGAACGAAGGGATCACCTTCACGTTCATATCGCAACTTACATGCTATAAAATTTTCTCCCATTTTCGATTCTTTCATTAAGATATTGATAGACTCTATAAATGAAGTGATATTGATGTGAATACTGATAATTTGCTCTGAGTCAAATCCATTAGTTTCTGCAAAATCTTCAATATCATTTTCTGAAAAATCGGTTTCATCTCCATATATTTGATTTTCGGTGTATTTCACACCTTCTCCTTTCCAAACACCATTGTATATATATGACTGAAATATTCGCTTGTTCAAATTAAGCTTGATTTTACAAACATTTCCATCAATTATGCCAAAGCTCAGTCCTTCAGAAGATATATCCAGCATACAGTAGTCTCCAAACTGTTGCACTGAACTCACCAATCGGTGAAGAAGATGAATCTGTGTAGTCATAGCTTCGAATTGCGGATGCAACAACTTATCATTGATTATAGTTGAACGCTTCTCTTTCTCATTATCTGGTGGTGCAATATTTGGTGCATTTTGGCTGTCTTCATCTCTTCTTGTTTCACTATAAGATAAATTTGGTAAAGGGCTAAAAGTACCTTTGAAAGTTGCTGGATTATCCATATGCTTTATTCATTAAGTAACAATAGGTTATGGGCAAAACGAAATGTACATTGAATATGATCCAACACGTTCAAAATTCTAAAGAGGCTCAGTCTTTTTCTGAGATGTCAAGCGAACTCTCGTAAGAAAGAGTTTACCAACAGAAAGCAAAAGGATTCCCATTGGGAACTAGTGAAAATGTATTACAAAAGAATGACCTTTTTATTATACTTGTATAAATTATATAGACAACCTATACATACATACAAACACTCTTCTAATTATAGTACTATTATATTTAACTACTACAGTTACTTTCAATAGTTAGAATAGAGGTATAACAGAATAATTGGCTATATGCATATACAATTAGAGGATCTAGACAGATATCATTGTATATTATTTACGACTGAATATTTTGAAAAATATTCTTGATAAGATTATAAGATTATAAAATATTACTGCAACAACTAAGGATAACACTTAAGAAAGTCATGTCCTTAGCACAAGGTGGTTTGAAAGCAACAATCAAAACTTTGTTACAGGAAGTCTGGAACAAAATAGGTTTTACTGTTGCCAATGTTTTTGCTTTTGTTTTCTGTGCAAGAAGCTGTCACAACTGAAAGGACAGAAAAATATGAAGCTTTTGAAAAGAAGCATCGAGTTTCGAAGATCAAACCATGGCCATTTGGAAGCAATTCTCAACTTAAACAAGAGAATTAAAAGATTAAAAAGAGAGTAATGATTTTGCTCTTCATGGGCATGTCATTAGGGACACTGTTAAAAAGCACATGGCCGAAGTTTTAGCCACAAAGACAGGATTACTGCGGAGGATAAAGACGCTTTGTTGAAACAAATAAAGGAACACACTTTCTTTTGAAATGCAATCAAGGTGCAGTTTGCGGAAAAAACAAACGCCATGAATGAAAAAACTGGTCTTGTTGCTGAAAGCATGAAGTTTCTTCAATGAGCAGAATGCAACCATTGAGGAGCTGAAGGAGGTAGAAAATGAGATGTACGCTCATGAAGGTCGTATTCAGGATTTAATCAAGTTCAAACACTGTGGGAGCTGATGCAGAACATTAGCTTGGTTGAACATTCTAATAGGTTCAAAACCACAGTTCGTAGATACTTCCCACAGTTATTGATGGCGGCACGTAGTACAGAAAGTGCTGCTAGATACGTTGAGCAGAAACCAAACATTGAAAATGCAAGTGAGTTGTCCAAGGAGAACCAGATTGGTCCGAATATGTCGACTGAAGCAGCTAACAATAAATTGCATACCAAACAACAAGCACTTTTGAAATGCTATGTGCCTATCTTCTATTGGCACAAGCTAACAGTTCAAGAAGGTTTGGAGCAGGTTTATGCGGGCCCTCGTTTACAAGCTTAGGTTATGATGATACGTTGGAATTCACCATCAATTCCTTGGATGTGGAATCTTACAAGATGGAGAAGAAGAGAGGGGTTGTTGAATTTAAAGTAGAAACAAAATTCCTACGTTATTTCTATCTTAATTACATTTTAAAAGCAATCTTTATTGTTTTTGTTGAGAACGCATTAGTAAAGAACGTAGGATTTGCAGAAGATAGGTGAACACAACTGGATACCGAAGGTTGAAAACGGTGAGTCTCTGCAACACCTGTACAACGTTGTTAATGGTATTCCAGCGACACGTTGCCACATAAGAAGGCAAAATGTTGTTATTCTTAGTTTGAAATTTTTTAAAGAAGCTTTTATGCAAAACTCCATCATGAAAGACAGAAACACTGCTGATCGTTAGGTGAATTTTGTGGTTCTTAGTTTTGCTCAAAGTTTACAAAACGTTTCCTAAAAGCTTCAAATTGTGAGTCTCAATAATAGCTACTCTAAATTGGTACACCTGATACGAAAACATAAGTATCAAACTAAAATTAAGATTTTTTCGAAAAGAATTTAAAGAGGAGTTAAAAAATTTATTTTGAGAAATTGTTGGAGCTAAAAAAATGGATTTGAAAACTAAAATTTTCAAAAATTTTTAAGTTTAATTGTAGGTCTCAAATATCCTAGCACTTCAAAATTTAAGCAATGCCCGTGTAGCGTAATGGTTAACGCGTTTGACTTCTAATCAAAAGATTCTGGGTTCGACTCCCAGCATGGGTGCAGGCATTAGCTTACATTTTTATCAATGTTAAGTGATGTGAAATTGAACTGTTGCTTCTCATTACTTCTCTAAATGATTAATTGTTCTTACACACAGACTTTTCTTTAGATCCGAGTCAATTCAATATAGTTTTTCTTGGTACATTTCTGGCAGAAAAGACAGGTAGCTAGAACCTAGTTTTTCACTGATCGTATTCCTCGTTCATTTTCGATACATTTACTGATACAGCCAGAGAGTCACTAAAATATTACATTATTTATAACATCTAAGGTTTTAATTAATATACATATTACCCAAATATTAGCCAACTCGTATTTTTTCTCTAAGCTTTTCACAATCTTTCACTAATTGTTTACACTGGAATTGTGCTTCCATTTCCCTTTTACTTAGACTTGTATAATTTGCCTGTAACTTTTCGAGGGCCTGATCAAGATGCTTGATCTCATCTTCTGCATGCTTCTTTGATCTCTCAAGATTTCTATTTTGAGCTTCTAAATCTTTAATATTCCTCTTAAGAACGTTTAATTGATGAGTTTCATCACGCTTGTTACACGAACTCAAAAATACTTCCTTCTCAAGAGCTTGAATACGTTCGGTAAAATGAGTTTCTCTAGCTTCTAACTCTGCATTAAATCTTTCAACAGATTCATCCATTTTTTGTGTAAGCCTATCGTTCAGTTTGCTCAATTGTTTATTCTCTTCGATTACTTCTACGTATTCAGATTTAACTTTCTCAAGTTCCAATTGAACATGATTTAGTTTATTTCTATATTCTTCCAATTCGTTAGTGAGTGTTTTTGCACGTGTTTCATATTTTTCTAACTCAATTTTAAGTTGCGCCGCTACCACACCATTATCAACATCATTTCTTACTTTCACTAAATGTTCATCAAATTCTGAACTAATCTTTTGTAATTTTTCTTCCAAAATTTTTTTAGAAGATGCAAGATCATCACGTTCTTTCATTAAATCTTGATTAGCAGTTTTCAAAACATTGACTTGTTGGGAAAGATTTTTTGTTTCCGCAATACGTGATTTAATTTCACTTAATAGTGCTGAATTCTTAGACATACACTCATTCAACGACTTACTTAATATAGCTTCCCTCTTTACCAAATCATTATTGGTGAACTTTGCTGAAGCAATTTCTTTTCTTGAAGATTCAAGTTGTGAGTTCAAACTTTTCAACATTTTACCCATTTCAGTTTGAATAGTGGTACTTTTAAGGAGCTCTTGATTAAGCCTCTTATTTTCAGCTTCTTGAAATTCAAAATTCACGGATTTAACAGTTTTTCTCAACTTCTCACTATCTTCTAATTTGTTTTTCAAAGAGTCAACAGTCTCAACTAGCTGTTCAACTCGAAGCTCTTTATCAGCAAGTGCATTTTCAAGTTCCCTAATTTTGGATCGCAATTCTTGACATTCAGAATCCCTATTTTCAATCTGAGAATCTTGACGTGTTATCTTTGCCTTGTAATTCATAATATCTTCCTTCAGTTTTTCACATTCTTTAGATGCAGTCTGTAGTTCTACTTCAGTTCTTGACAATTTATTATAGTAATCCTCCGATCTATTTTTATATACATCAATTTTTGTTGAAAGAGTTTTATTTTTGAGCTGGATGGATTTCAAACTATTCCTGAGTTGAATTATTTCTTCTTCTTGTTCAAATCTATTCAGATTACCAGCCTCAAATCTTTGTAATCTCGTTCTCAGTTCGTTTATCTCTGATTTCATGCGAAGATTTTCTTGTTTAGCCTTTGTATGTTCACCATCATTAGCTGAAGAATTTTCAATATTAGTTGTATCTGATAAAACTTTCTTTCTTGATGTCTCCAAAGCACTACTATTTTTCTTGATTTGCAGACGTAAACTTTTAACTTGCTCTTTCAAAGCTTCAATTTCAATTTGTGACATTTGAAATTTACTCTTATATTCTAGAGAATCATTAGAGAGCAGATCAAAAGTGTTGGAGTCAACGCTATCCCTTGCATACTTGCTTTTATAGTTAACTAGATCACGTTGCAACTGAACATTGTGATCCTGTAAGCGCTTATTGGCTTCCTTTTCAATATCAAGTTTCTCCCTTAGTTCCTCAATTTTATCATTATTATCATTATAGATTGTGACATTTTCATCAGTGGTATTATTAAGTCTAAAGTCATTTAAAAAACTGGTAGAAATATTGTTTTGCTTTAGCTTAGTTTTGAAAATATTGTTATAGTAACTTTCACGAGCAACTCTAGCTTTCAAAATTTCAATTTGATGTTTCAGTTCATGAACTTCAGGTGTAATCTCACTATTTTTTTGATTTAGTGCTAATTGATCCAATGATGCTTGTTCTGGGTTATTACTGAACAATCTTATTTTGAGTCTAGAGTTACCAATTTCAAGGTTCTTCTTGTCTTTGATTGCATTTTCTGTTTGTAATGTTGCATGTTGAAGTTTGAGTTCCAAATCAGCTGAGTTTCTTTTCTCGAACTCTAACTCTTTTTGTAATCCTTCAACTAACATTTTAGTTTCTTCTAACTCTTTCATAAAATTTAAACGCCCTTCTTTAAACTCAACTTCGTCTTTGATTTTTTGATCAAGTAATGATTTTGTTTGTTGAAACTCATGCTTCATTTGCTTATATATTTTCTTCAATCTATCAGCTTGTTCTAATGCAACGCGTTTCCCGCTGAACTCATCTTTGAATGATTGCAAATTCTTTAGTTCATGTTTAGCATTTTCAAGATTTGAATTTAGTTGATTGACTTCAATTGATTTAGTTTCCAATAATCCCTTTTTAACATTGAGCTCATTTTTGAGTTTCGTATTTTCATCTATAGTTTCATTCAATTTAAGCTGTAAATCTTTAGATTTTGATTCAATATTAATATCAAGATTTCTTTTCTCTCTTTTTAAACTTGAGATTTCAACCTCTTTCTTATCTAATGAGCTTTTAAGAGCACTAATTTCATCTTTCAGTAAAACAATTGACTTTTGGTCTGATTCTAACTTACGTTCTAATTTTAATTTGTCTTCCTTTAACAAGATTAATTCATTCTCTAATTGATTAACTTTATCTGTACCAACGGTTGATGCTTGTTTCAATTGTTCCTCTTTGTGTTCTAAAAGTTTTGAGTTTTCAGAAAGCTTTTGCTTGTTTTCAATTACCTCCTTTTCCAGTTTAACAACCAATTGTTTTGAATCTATAAGTTCAGCATCTTTCTTTGCAAGAATTTCAAGGTTATTATCAATGTCTGACTGTAATGACTTAATTTTAGATTCGAAAAAATCTTTATCATTTGAATTTTTCGTAAGATTTTTTTTGAGATCAGATATTTGAAGTTCTAATTTTTTTATTTTGGATGTGTATTGAACTTCTAGCATTGATGAGTCATCAAGTCTAGGTTTTAAAGCTGTAATCAATTTAAACCAAGGATCTGAAGAAAATTCAGAGTATAATAAAAAGTTTCCAGATAAGATTTTAGAAGCTCTTAATCTTTGAACCTTTAATTCGAAATTTTTCCGTATAAGTTTACCTTTAATAATTGCATTTAAATTAGTTATTAATGAATCAAGTTTCTCATCTTTCTTCCTTTGAATTGAAGCAAGAACTCCATTTCTGAAGAACAGTTTAGTCAAACCAATTTTGAAAACTTCTGGATCTAATTGAAGATAATCTAAAATTGATTCACATATTTGCTTCGCGTTACTATTTCTAGTTATGCTCATATGTGATAAGATACTATAAGTTGAAGCAAATTCTTTAAATTCGATTCTGTTAGGATATCCAGAACGAGCAATTCTAATACCTTCAAGAACACCATTACATCTTAATTGATGTAAAACAATTTTATCATTGAATAAGTTTGGTTTTTTCTCATTATTAGGCAGTATACAACGAACAAAGTGAGGGTATGTTTGAGATAATTGCTCCATCAAAGATGATAATTGTTCCTTATGACGTTGAGCAACTGTTCTGAAAATTCCTGTTTTCTTGCGAGGAGAACCTTTAATTGGAGAATCTGTTATATTCAATTCTAAATTATCAAGGTTAAAGAAATTACTGATAAATGGATCTTTCGAATTAGATAGTAATTCGACCATTGTAGAACTTAAAGGATCTTTATTTTTATTTAACCATCCATCAATAGAATAATCCACTGTACCAGCATAATGTTTGATAATAAAACCGTCTCTAATTTTATTAGGCCTAAATGATAATGAATCTTTCTCATTTTTACCATTTGTTTTATTCTCTAAATTTTGGAAAAGTTTATCAATAAATGATTTATCTGTACCATTAACGATACATTCTTCATCTAATATTGAGAAAATATTTGGCTGTCTTTTATTTTGAGGTATACCTTCAATCAATTCAATAGTTGGTTTTAGTTCACTACCAAAATCAATATAATTCCAGGATATTCCTTCTTTCATATATTCACTCTGTTCAAGCTCAAACATATGATGATTAAAGAATTGTTGTAATTTTTCATTTGTATAATTGATACAAAGCTGTTCAAATGAGTTTTTAGTGAAAATTTCAAAACCTGCAATATCCAATATTCCGATATAATTCTCCTTTTGAGATTCATTGAATATATCATCTGAAGTTTGAGTAGTTGAAGTAGTAAAATTTTCATTAATTTTATCAACTAAATATTGAAATAATTTCTCATATAATGATTTTGATAAAGCATCAATTGAAAATTTAGCTTGACTTGCAGTTCTTTGTTGGTTAACAACTTCTGTATGAACTCTCATTTTGGATGTAAGGAAAGATTTCCTAAAATCATTAGTTGATACTCCTAATAAATGAGCAGCATGATGTATAAAACGTTCAGATTCATCTGTTATAACAGCTTGTTTAGAATTATTTAATTGATTCTTAAATTTAATATTACCTAAGTTCAAAATGATGGATAAAACTTTCAGTATATTGAAGATATCATTAGATGAGAAATTCATTGTTTCAAAAGCTTTCATAAGTTCTTTATAACCTTTTGAATCATTGATTTGATCAATTGAAGTTGTTATACCACAATTTAAATAATCAAAATTATTAATTGAAGTATTGGATAGGTATAATTGTTCTAATACATCTTGAGGTGCACCTTTAAGTAATTGATAGAAAACATGATAATTTCTTTCATTTGAATCTTGCAAAATAACTCTTGATTTCTCCAATAGATACCAATCAATATGAGCACCCATAAGTTCTTTATTTTGATTATTAATTTTAATTTTCACGAATTTTCCAAATCTTGAAGAATTTAAATTCCTTACAGTTGTAGCATTACCAAAACTTTCTAATATAGGATTTGCTTGTAATATTTGATTTTCAAGGATTAAAGCATGTTCTTGATTTTCAGGATTAGTTGATACAGATAAGATATATTGGATAACTTTCTTAGTATTTTCAGTTTTACCTGCACCAGATTCACCTGTAATTAATATACTTTGATCTTTACGCTCTTTTAATAAATTATTGAAAGCATTCTGAGCTGTACCAAATATATGAGGTGGATTTTTATTAGAGTTATTTTGATTTTCATCAATTGTTGAGATTTGTGAATAAAGTTTGATGAAATCAGAATTGTAAATATTTATTAATTTATAAGGATTGACTGTGACAAGGAATAAACCTGAATGAGTGTAAATTTTATCATTTTTATATCTAATATTCAAATTATTCAAAACTGAAGGTTCATTTAAATAAGTTAAAGAAGCCATATCATCGGTACCATCAAATTGAATTGGGTTAGCCTTTTGGATATCTTTCAATTGAACTTCTCTAACATCGTTAGATTGTAATAATTTGACTTTATATGAAGTATCGTTCACTTTCTCAAGGATTTTAGCTTTGACGAAAATGGAATCGTCTAGTTGAGATTTCTCTTGAGAAACCCAAACTTCACCTTTATAATTATCCATGGTTGCTAAAAGCAGTGACTATTCTGATAAAAAGTCTAGTCAGTGTTCTTGATAATGGAGAGTAGTTTGAGTAGGGAATAATCAATTTTGAACAGGTTAAGTATACAGTGTTTTGATAATATGGACGGAATTCGTTAGAGATCAATTGGACCCAAACAAAAACTGCGTGTTTACCTTTTCCCGAAAACGGAAGGGCCGATCGTCTCAAACTAAAGAAAATGCTTATGGAAAAAAAAAGGTACTACTAGAGGGATTCGATTCGAGATTAAAGTTTCAGACTACAGTAAATAGTTCAGAGTCTAATTAGATAGTGGATAGAGAAGACTAGAAATAATAACGAAGCGATAATAGAATTGTTCTCTGAATAAAATAGTACATGCTGCGACTTCAAGATATTTTTCTGTATTAGAGTTTATTTATTTATGATTTATATGGGAAGAATGAGTAAAAGAGTGACTCTTTTGATTTTTTCTGATAAGAATAAGGATAGCATATGAATAAAGTGAACAGAGCCAATCAGCAAAGTGAATTAGTTTTCAAATAATTCTTCCTTGAGGTCGATACCTAATTCTTCTCTGACAGGCTTTAATTCTTCCAAATAAGCTTGGTACTGTTCTTTGTTTTCAACCTTGAACTTTAAACCTTCAAAGACCCTGACAGCGGTTGCGTAATCGTTGACTCTTCTACATGCTCTTAAAGCTTGTTCAATGACAGATGGGGATGGAACTAAATCGTAGGAGAAACAGTTGTTCAAAACTCTTTGAACTTCGAACAAATCGTAAGCCTCGCTGAATTCCTTTTCGTATCTGGTGGAGAATTCGTCGAAAGTTTCTTCATGGTGGTCAGAGTAGTTTCTGACAGCTGCGAGAGTGATAGACTTGTTGACCAATTGCTGTCTAGCTGGGAAAGCAGCTGCAGCTCTGATGTTTTGTCTCACAACGGATCTTAGTGTGTTTGCGAACATTGTAGGCGGGGTGTTTGATGCTGAGGCGGGAGGAAGCAGAGCACAGGTGCAGACTCACGGTGAAGCAACCCTATGAACTGTGTTTGATGGTGTGTGAGTGAGTGAGTGAGTGAGTGGTGGTGTGTCTGTCTCGTCTCTGTGTCGTGTCTGGCTGTGCTGCCTCCCTCTGCCGGCGCTGCGGGGGCGAAAAGCCCCCCACGAAGCTGGGGCCGCGCCCACGAAGCCCGCCCGCAGCTCCCGCAGAAGCCTGCCCTGCCAGCACGTTCGTTCCCTCTGCGTGGTGTGTTTTCTGGGTTCTCTGGTTCTTGCTTTTTGCTCTGCGCGCGCTCCCATTGGCCGCCCGCACAACCCGCGCCGCCCGCGGTGCACGGATTTGCGCCTTGCGCCTTGCGCCTTTTCCTACTTCACGAGCCCCTCGAGGAGGCTCGGCAGAGGCAGTGGCAGCTGCAACGAGTCGTTGATCTGCGAGATTTGTTCTCGTAGCTGGTCCAGCTTCTCCACAGCGTGTGCTACACCGCCAGACTGAACGATAGTGTTGATCAGCACAAGTGTTTCCTCGCTGCGAGCCGGTACCGAAGATGGAGACGTGCTCCCTGTCTTCCTCAAGCTCTGCACTTGGGACACCGTAATGGCGCCAGTGTTGATACAGTGCAGAATCGGGAAGCTGAACTTACCTTCGTCTAGATCACACTCCCCGTGCGCAGTGAGATTCAATCCTTTTATGTCGTTCGATATCTGATAAATCATCCCAAGTGCATCACAGATCTGCTCCAGCTTCTCAGAGACACTCGGGGAAATCTCTCCAGCTAGTGCACCCATGATATGTATTCCCAACTTGAATAGCTGTCCCGTTTTACAAACAACCATCTCCAAGTACTCATCCTCAGTGGGGCAAACACCGCTTTCCCTCCAGCAAATGTCTTTCCCCTGTCCAATGTGTAGTTTCAGCATACTATCTGCGAAAATATGGCTCAATTTTGCAACTTTCACCGAATCATCACCACCAAGTTTCAACATCTTTCGCATTGCATCAAAATACATGAGATTGCCCGCATTGATTGTGCTGGGCATCCCGTAAACTTCATGAGCACATTTTTTGCCTCTTCTCCAGCTGCTTCCATCTTCAATGTCGTCAACTAGTAGACTCGCATTGTGTAATATATCGATGACTTCCTGAACTCCACTAAGCTGTTCATCGTTTAAGTGGAAAACCTCGTTGAAGCACCTGAGTAACTTGTTACGAAATCCCTTACCGCCTCCGTTCTCTTTCAAATACGTGTAGGGTTTGACCAAACACGCAACCTCCATTCTTAATCACTCAATATTTGCTCTTTCCCAAACAAGCTGCTGTTGCCACCCTATATATATTTGGTTGCACAATCGTGAAGCTAAATTTGCTCATGGGCAAAACGTCAAACGAGCCTTGCTCAGATCTCGGTAATCAACCTATAATTAGTATATAATTTCTGGCTGAGCCGCACCAACAATCTTCCAACTTCTCTCGTTGTGTTGTCGCGTGCAAGTCACATAAGATGTTGCCCTATCGGTTCGGGTTCGAACCCGCGCTCATGCTCAATTTTTTTCAAAAGGATATATCCAACCCCCATATGATCAAATCATCTGAACTTGCCAGCTGGTCGGTCCCTTGTCAGTTAATCTCCGAACTCTGCTAACATCGTACACACATACCCACTTATTCACCCCAAAACAACAACCACCACCACAACAACAAAAATAGAAATACTATACACATCACAATGGATGGATTACCACAACAATGGCTACAGTCTTTGCCACCTGTAACTAGAACTTACGTTCTAGCTTCAGCACTTATTTCAGTGGTGGAATATCTCGGATATATGAAAATCGATGACATTTTAATATCTTCTAAATCACTTTGGAATAGCAATAAACTCTGGCGTATACCGCTCAATTTGGTTTACAATGGAAGGTTATCTATAGATTTTATTACAAAACTGTATTTCTTCTCTCGATATTCAGTTTGGCTTGAAACTTCTGTCAATTCATCTAAAAATTTCCTTTGGATGACATTAATCTTGGTTTTAATGATTAATGTTTACTCAATCTTTGTTACAAATATAGCATTGATAGGTCCAATTTTGAAAGATGTACTGCTATATATTTGGACAAGGAAAAATTCTGATGTCGATGTTATTTTCATTATTTATAGTGTCAAAGGTAAATGGATACCTTGGATTTCAGTTATCTGTGATTTTGCTGTAATGGGCTACATCGATCCGAAATTAATTCCAATCAAATTTGCTGGTATCATAATTGGTCACGTTTTCTGGTTCTTAGATTCTCAAATACCTAAGTTACATAACTGTAAATCTCCATTTACCCCAATTTGGGAATGGTCACTCTTTAATAAACATGAGAATCAAGATCAAACTGATATAACAGTGGTACCTCAAATTAGAGATATTAATAATCAGATTGAACATGAACAAGAACATGATCATGAACAAATACAACAACAACAACAACAACAAGAAGAAGCAGAAGTAGAACGCAGTCATACAGAGGCGCAACATAGTCCGTCATCTAACGATGCATACACTTCGAATCTTTCATCCGAATCTTACCAAACGTTTATTGGCTCTTCTCTCTCAAAAAATGATAACCAACATTTCCCCGATTACCCTCATGTTAGAGATGAGCTCGATGAACATGAATCAGCAGAGTTTATCGGAGAATCAGATTACCAAAGAGAAACTTTTAATACCCTACATAGTCGTAACAACTGTAATTAAAAATACGTTAATGCGTTCTATAAATATCTTGTCTAATTTTTCAATCTCATATAGTCTTCAACTTTCAAACCGTTGAAAATTTCATCATCTTCCTTAACAATAAATTGATCTGTTTCGTTGAAACTTTGATCTATATTCTCTATATCAAAATCTTTCTCAATTTTCTCTATATCCACTTTCTCAAATTTCAAATCAACACCAACTTTCCCCTCACCGGTATTATATTCATTTAGCAAAGCTTTTATCTCTTTATCAATTTTTAAATCTTCATCAGATTTCCTATTATCAAATTGAACTAAACAGTTTAATTTTCTCTCATTCTCTAAAAGTTGATTGTCACTTATAAAAGTATTACTATTCATCAAATTGTAATAATCCCAAAATTTTGTAGATTGATTTTTCTCAACAATTTCACTTAAAACTTCTCTCAAGTAAACATCATCACTAAGTTGAGGTACTTTAATATTTTTATATTTCCTAATTTTCTCATATTTCTCACTTAATTCTTGAAATTCAGTTTCAGTTAATCCACCATTAATCAATCGTTGTCGTACAGGATCATAATTAGTAACATTACTTATTTTAAATTTATTGCTCTTATCTAAACTTAACCTTAAAACACCATCACCATGTTGTCGCATTTTCATATTAAAATCTTCTCGTGTTATTGGACCTCTAGGTTTAGCTACAGAAGACATATCAATCAATTTTTGAAGTCTTTCAAGTTGTTGAATCTTATATGCTGGTAACCTCTGTTTCTTCGATTCATTATCACTACTTCCAGGAGATTCTGCTCCAGGTGTTAATATAGGTGTTGTCGATTTAGGTACTGTCTTCTTTAAACAAACTCTTTTCTCAGTTGTTGAATTCTTCATTACATTCTTGTACGGTTTCGGTTTCACAGTTTTCTTCTTTCCGGTTTTCGATTCTCCAATTTTCTGTTCTTCAATTTTAGAATTTTCATGATCAGCACTAGCTTTTTCTAAATTAGCTTGAATTTTCTGTATTCTCGTACTCCTCCTATTTCTAGTTACCACCATTCCTCACGTATCAGTAAGAAAGCACTCCTAACAGGTCCAGCCGTTCTAAAAGTCCTTGGTATCAGAGAAACTTTTGAACTTTACTATGAAAAATTGAATCGAAAAATATACCGAATAATCTGATCAACAGATGTAGCTTGTTTTTCGGGGCTGTGCTGAGACTTAACCGAAGGAGTTCCAAATTCACATGCACACATGACCAGTAAAAAAGATGGATATATTTATTGATGATTCAACTGTGTTTTCCTTTCATTTCTAAACTGATATCATACTCTATTATTCATTCAAGATCAACAACACTGCAACAACTAGAATCAATGTCAACTAATGATGAACAAACTAATCTTACCAAAGATATCGATGAGAACACTATTAAGGGTAAAATATTGACTGATTCTGATAATGAGTCTCAAAAAAGTTCGGAGTTATCAATGACACCATCTTCAACAGCTTCTCAAAGATCTCCTTTCCTAGAAAGCATAACTTTACTTGATCTATTAGAACCAGGAAGTTTGAATATCGATTTCAGGAAAAAGAAAAATGATACTTACAAATGGGTTCAATCATATTATAATGAGAAGAAGAATTCTGTGGATAAGAGTTTCCGGAGGCTAAATAAAAAGGATGATTTACTTGAGCTTAAAAGAATTTTGCATGCTAAAATTGATAAAGCATATAAAAAAATTGATGCAACTCAGAAAGCATCTACTACAGAAAAGTTTTTCTTCTCATTTACTGTATATAGTATATTTTTATTTGGATATTTGATAGGGAATTGCCCACAATATGTTCATATTGTTTACTCCATCGTTTTCTGCATGTTAATGCCTATCAGACTGTTAACATATTATAAAATAGGATACGGATATTTTTTGGCTGATTTATGCTATTATGTTAATTACCTTCTCATGTTATACATTTGGGTTCTACCTGATTCTCAATTTTTGTTTATTGCATGTTGCTCATTCTCTTGGGGGACATTATCATTTGCAGTAATAACATGGAAGAATAAATTGGTATTTCATAGTATAGATAAGATTACTTCAACTTTTATTCATGTTGTTCCAGGAGTTATTATGTATGTAATAACTCATCAGCTTAGTCCAGAATTTAAAGTGAAACGATTTAGTGGATCATTCAAACTTGAACAATGGGATATTATGCGAGGGATATTTAACACTTCAATCCTCTATTTTATTTGGCAATTCTCGTATCACTATTTTATAACAATCAGAAAAGCAGAAAAAATAAAAAAGGGTAAAGTTACCTCGTTTGAGTATCTCCGAAAATCAATGGCTAAGAACCGACTTGCTAAATTTGTTAATTCACTACCAGAACCATTCCCTGTTATAGCATTCACCTTAATTCAATATGGTTATCAATTAATTACAATGTCCTTATGCCCATTGCTTTATAAATATAAGCATCTATGCTCTGCATTTGTATCTTTCATTTTCCTTTCTGCTACTTACAACGGAGCAACATACTATGTCGATTTTTACGGTAAGAAGTTTCAAAAGGAAGTTGATAAATTGCAGAAAGACATTGCTTCCTTACAAAAGGATGAAAGCGAAGATGATAGAGATAAAACACCAGTTACAGTTTCTGACATACTAAAATAACATAATTGTGTAGCAAAGTTTTTTTTTTATCAGCTTAAACGTTTGTACATTACAGGTTAGCGCGACCAAATTAATATTCTTGCTTTTCTTACTAGATATAATTTTTTCAAGCTTTTTCCAATTAACTTCTCTAACACGATGAATATTACTATATGTTGAACAGAAAATAATCATATACGATGTTTGCGACAAGATACGAGCCCGACACGGTCCCAAATAAGTCTAATCCCATCGAATCCAAAAAAGTCGAGCGAAATGTGAGCATTGTACCAAAGGAAAAATCGGGAAGCTTCAAAGATAACATAGAATTGAAAAATAGGAATAAAGATGACCGTTCAGAAGTGAGTAACTCTAAATCAACTTTAAGACACAAGCGAAAACATAATGAAATCCATTCAGCTACTGAAAGTGATAGTGAAAGTGTGACGGACGACAGTGATAATGACAGTGTCAGTGATAGTAATGATAGTAGTAATGATAGTGACAGTGACAGAGATAGCGAAAGTGATAGTGACAGTGATAGTGATAGTAATAGTATCAATGATGCTAGTGGTAAAGCTGGAGATACTCATGAAAAAGAATTTTCAGATATAGAGATGCCAGATATAAATGAAACAAAAGATGAAGATATTGTTTCTCAGGCTCATTCTTCCGTCTTATCTAGGTTTAAAAAAGTAATGAACAAACAATCTGAACTGACTGAAAATGAAATTGCAACGAAAAACGAGGATGAAGAAGAAGATAATGTTGAGCGTAAAAATGTTGCTCCATTACCGCAATTAAAGCTACCTAGAGACAAACAGCTTTATTCACAGGCTCATAAAAATCAAAGTTTGGATTGGTTAACTAAACCCGCATATTATGATTCCAATACCGTCAAACCTTTTACTGAATTTGATCCAAGTATATCACCTTCAATATTGAAAAATTTACAAAACGAGTTTGGTATAGAAAATGCCTTTTCTGTTCAAATCACTTTAATTCAAGAGTTACTCAAAGATATAAAGAGGGGTAATTTTGATCCAACACCTCGAGGTGATTATTTGATCAACGCTGCAACAGGTTCCGGAAAAACGTTGTCATATTTGATACCTATTGTTCAATTTATTTTGGGAGATAAAACACAACTTAGAATAAAAGACAGTGGCATAAAAGCGATTATTATCGTCCCTACTAAACCTTTAGTGCAGCAAGTATATTCTGATGTATTGAAATTAACGAAAGGTTTAGATTTGAATATTATGGCTTTAAAGAGTGGTGGTGATGCGAGTATTACTGAAGAGAAGGCTAAAATCAAATCAAATATGATTGAAATTCTTATTTCAACACCGGGCAGACTTGTTGAACATTTGAATAGTTTCAGTACCGATAGTTTGAGGTTTTTAGTTGTTGATGAAGCTGATAGATTACTTAATCAGAATTTCCAGGATTGGTGTGATTTGTTAATGAGGAAAATTGAGGAAGCTAATACAAACGAAATGATTTTCAAATTAAGGTGTATTAAAATAGTTTTATCTGCAACATTGACCACAAATAGTGAGAAATTGAGTTATTTAAAACTTTTTAAACCAAAATTGGTTATTGTGAATTCAGAAAATACTAATGAACTATATCAATTACCAAAACTATTGAATGAAAAGTTGATAAAAATTTCAGAGAAGCTTTCTTATTTTAAACCTTTAATACTTATCAAATTTTTCCAATGGATAGATAGGATGAATAATGGATATAATAATTTTGGTATTGTTTTCACTAAAAGTAATGAATCTACAATTAAATTGAATAAATTATTGAATGAAATTATAAATAGAATGCATTTAAATATTAAAGTCAATTGTATAAATGCAATGATGAAAAATCAAGAAAGGGCTAAATTGTTGAAAGATTTTGACTTGAATGGAGGTATATTAATCTGTACTGATTTATTGAGTAGAGGTATCAATTTAACGTCAATCAAATTTGTTGTAAACTATGAATTGCCAGGATCTACGAAAGAGTATGTTCATAGAATTGGTAGAACAGCGAGAGCTGGTAATTCAGGGAATGCAATTACTCTCTGTTTTGGTGATAATGAATTTAAATGGTTTAAAAAGATAGTTTATTCTGGAAAGCAAATTAACAGAAATGGTAAATCTATTGTTGATATTAAATTTGTGAAGGATAAACAAGAAGTTGAAGATTTGAAAGATGATGAAGATATTTTAGAAGTTAATTTTAGTGATTATGAGAAACAGATTTACGAAGAATGTTTAAAAGTTTTATAGAAAGAGAATAAACATTTTTAAAATACTATCAATATATACAGGGGGATTAGTAAACTTATTATTCTTTAGCTTGCGGTTTCTTTGTACCATATTTAGATCTTGAAGTTGCTCTATTAGCAACACCAGCTAAATCCATTGCACCTCTAACCAAATGGTATTTAACACCAGGTAAATCTTGAGATCTACCACCTCTAACGTAAACGACTGAATGTTCTTGACAGTTATGTCCTATACCTGGGATATAAGCAGATACAACTTCACCATTACTCAATCTAACTCTAGCTGCTTTTCTTTGAGCAGAATTAGGTTTCTTTGGCTTTAAAATCATAACTCTAAGTACGACACCTTTCTTAATTGGGCAATTTTGTAAATGCGGAGATTTAGTCGTTTTCTCCTTCCTAAGGATTTTACCACGACCTTTCCTAACTTGATTCAAAGTTGCATTTCTTTGTTGATTTAATTGTAAGATTGTATTTAGTACAGAATTTGTTGATGCTAAATTATTTGAAGGTAAATTGATGAAAGACTTGTTGATGTTAATTTTTGGAGCAATCAAGGATGAAGTTGAAGCAGAGATAACCCTAGCTGCAGCACGCTGTATCGTAAACGCTCTGAACATGATATAGGGTAGGTTCCTGCGTTATTATATGAGTTTTCAATCTATTATACATAATATAATACATAATATTTGAACGAATGGTGGAAAAATCTCTGAGGTGTTAGAGGTCGATCGGCTCAGCCTAAGAGTGAAATTTACAAGGAAATTGCTTACCCGGAACTTTTATTTGGTGTGGAAAGTGAGGGGGAAAAGAGAAAGACATTTGATGTTAGAGTGAGTATCCAGTACTACAAAAAGTGAATAATTTTGTTGAATATACGTGAGTGATCATCGAAACACTATCACGAATATGTTTAGATCTGTTATTTCTGCATCAAAGGCTGCATCTAGAGCTGCAATTGTGAATGGCAACAAATTATCATTAAAGTCTGCAAGTAGGGGATTATTAGTTGTACCAAGTCAACAAACATTATTTCAAAATCAACAAGTTAGATTTTACAGTCATGCACCTGAATTAACCAAGGAAATAATTTCTGAAAGAATTATAGAGTTACTTGAATCTTACAGTAAAACTCCTCAAGGTGTTGAAATCAATGAGAACACTTCATTCTCTAAAGATTTAGGTTATGATTCATTTGATATTGTTGAAGTTGTTATGGAGATGGAATATGAATTTTCTATTCTCATACCTGATAAGGAAGCTGATGAAATTAAGACCGTTGGTCAAGCTGTTGATTTTATTTCAAGACAACCTGATGCATGTTAAAATATGATTCAACTTAAACTAATTAAAGTTATTTGAATCCATAAACTATTTATAAAACTAGTTATTTAGAGAAATTCTATATTTATTATTCAATATATTACGTCAAGAGATAAAATATCACCATAACTGAAGTGAAAAGGGACTGATTGTTAGTTTAGTATCGATATTGTAGTTTTGCAGTGATTTGTAGCAGTTGGATGTAAGCATATGCGATCGATGTAGATGTCTACAGAAGTGTAAAAGCAGAGCATAATGATATACCCTGTGGAAGGATAGTATTAATGAAACTAGAGGAAGTTGTAAAGGACAATCTCATTTACGAATCCAGCTGTAACTAGTTTACCCGAGTTACATCCTGTAGGGGCTAGCCACTATCCAGCTAGGGTTGAACCGGCCTTAAACTGTATTGGGCATTCTTGCGGGGGAAAGGGAGAACGGGGACGGAAGGGACTGAGGGGTTTCAAGAGAGAACCGAACGAGTTGACGCATGGAACATTCCTGCGGAACAGCTAGTCTGGGGGATTAGTGACACGTAGCATTTAGTTTGTCCACGAGGTTGACAGTTGACGCCTGAGATTGGACCGCATCGAGTCACGCCAGAACAATTTCCATTGTGAGATGTTTGCGGCTGCACGCTGGCCTAATGGGAGCAGCTATTCTGTGGAAGCAAGAGTGTTTGTTTGGATAGCGTGTTTGACGCACCAATGAGATTGGATGCGTTGTGTCATTAAGTGGAAGCTTTGCTCACGCAATATAAGCACCACGATTAGCCATCTTCCTTACACAGTGAGGTTACACCCCCTTCATCAATCACTGAGTTCTACGATTCTACTGCATTGTCATCATAGCTATATATATATAAAAGGCTCAGAGCCCCGGCAGTGCTAGAGTATTCTCTGACTGTAACGTAATTGCAACCCCACGGCAGCAACCCGTTGGCCCACTGGCCCACTGGCCCGCTGGCCCAGCCGCCCAAAGCGGCACACCTGCAGATCCAAAATACCGCAGCACAGGGAACTTTCGGCGTTTCGACGCGGGCGACCGCCCCAAAGCTTGTTCGCTCACTAGGAGCGGTGCTGCAGAATTCTTCGTCGAGGCCTGCGCAACAATAGGATTGTTTGCACCCCTGGAGACAATAGAAGACAAAGTATTAGTGACTCAATAATTCCAATTCAGTGTATGGTGGGTTCATTATTGTAGTATTTTATAGACTTTTGAGTTACTTCTCTCTGCGAATGCATGCCTCTTTCCTTATAACCATGTCTGTCCCCCTTCGCCATCTCTTCTCTCATCTACTGCATCGCTAGAAGACCTCTTCTATTGCCTGTATTTACGTTGCATCACATAACACTTCATCCCATCCCATCCCATATCATCAAGACATAGCGGGGAATTAGAGTTTCTGGAACACCCTTCTCACTATTAGTATAGACCATTTCCAATCATACTACAACAGTTCGGTTTATAATTTCATAAACTAGAACACCATTTGTTTTTTTTTCCTTTTACTTTGATTACTTAACTTTCTTTTCCATTTTCCTTTTCTTTTTCTTTTTTTTGGTTCCCCTCCTTTAAAAGTTTCTTTTTTTTTTCTTTTCAAATACCGAGAGAAGCGGACTAAAATAGACTTGAACTTATTGACAATTAGTTACACTATCACTACCAAACATGTCACCGAAACTCGAGATGCAGAGGATATTGAATCCTGTGTTGGACATGCCAGAAGCTAATCGAATGCCAACGACAACAGATGCATCATATGAAACAACAATAAGTCATTCACCACTTGCAAAGCAGACCACTGATGCAACATCGACAACGGGACTGTATGTAGCAGTATCAGATGACAGAACTGCACAAACGGTTGTTCCAGGGACAGCCCCGAATCCAGTCCCCATGACAACGCCAGGCCCAGTGCGGGGCACAGTGCCAATGCCAGTGCCAATGCCAATACAAGCGCCAATGCCAGTACCAGTGCCGATGCCAGCGCCGGCGCCGGCGATGCTCGCAACGGCGGACATGTCACATCAAACACCGAGGACACTGTACTACAACTACACACCGCAAGCAGCTCCACCATACCACGTAAACTACTACTACCAGCAGCAGCAAGTATTTCCACCACCACCACCACCACCGCAGACACTGCATCAGCCTCAGTTCCAGACGTTTAATCCAGGGATACAGTCACAGCAGAGCTACAACGTTGCATGTGCGCCACCGCAGAGTTACTATCCGTTGACACTAGTGCACAGCGCGACTGTACCTGAAACACAGACACAGTATCCGCACAGATCACAGATCCAGAATCACGATTCGGTGCCGTTACAAGCAACATACAGCTACCCACCAACACAACTCCCGTACTACCGCAGGGAAAACGAACCGCCGCAGTACCTGAACTATCCAGTATACTGTGGCGCAAGCAGCAACAGCAGCGGCGCACCTACTGATGGAGTTGAAGGTGAACGGAATGAGAGTCCACGCGGTAGAGAGCTCGAGTATATTACATGGGAGAATAAGAAGTGCAGTAAAGGGTGGAGTGCAAGCGAAGATGCGCTGTTGCGCAGACTGAAAGAAGTCGAGAAGAAGAACTGGTTTCAAATCGCGAGTCACTTCCCCGACCGAACGACGAACGGGTGCCAGTTCAGATGGCGGCGGCTCGTGAGCAAGCTGAAAAGGGTCGAGAAAGCGAGAGAGATCGCCCAGGCAGAGACAGAGACCGCGGAGCACTCAATATAGACTCTATAGACAGAACCAAACAAACGCCCACTGCTCTGCTCCGCTGCCGGCGTCGCGTTCTCCGCTGCCGGACTCCGCCGGTTTCTTTTCCGCGGCTCAGCGCAAGCAGATACACGGTTCCCACGGTTCCCACGGGTCCCGAGTCCCGTGTCGTAGACTACGGGGCGGAGTCGCCCGCGCGAGTGGCAGGCGGATCCCGCGCTCGCGTCCGAGCCGGAGTTGGGGCGGGAAACTCGAGCTCGCTGGGCGGGCGTCCCAATGCGGGAATTCCCACCAGGAGCGATCCATTCACCGCCGGTGGTGGTGGTGGTGGTGGTGGTGGTGAGTTAGCTGTGATCTGGGGATGGCTGCAACGTCGCTGAATTATAAGTAAGTATTCTCCACTTTTATTCTTCTCCCCTTTTATCTTTGCCTTTGTCTTTTGTATAGTCCCTTCCCTGCTATCTTGATTCCCTTTCAACCAATTAGAATCTCCGCTTAGTAACAATGGCTTTCCAGAAAATTACTGTCAAGACTCCAGTCGTCGAAATGGACGGTGACGAAATGACTAGAATCATTTGGAAAATGATTAAAGATCAATTGATTTTACCATTCCTCGATATCGATTTGAAATATTATGATTTAGGTATCGAATATAGAGATCAAACAAATGATCAAGTTACAATCGATTCAGCTGAAGCGACTAAAAAATATGGTGTTGCAGTTAAATGTGCGACAATTACACCTGATGAAGCTAGAGTCGAAGAATTCGGTTTGAAGAAAATGTGGTTATCACCAAATGGTACAATTAGAAATATCTTAGGTGGTACAGTTTTCAGAGAACCAATTATAATTGAAAATATACCTAGAATTATATCTCATTGGGAGAAACCAATTGTAATTGGTAGACATGCATTCGGTGATCAATATAAATGTCAAAATATCGTTACATCTGATTGTGGTGGTGAATTAAAACTGGTTTTCACTCCAAAGGATGGTTCACCAAATATTGAAGTACCTGTCTATAATTTTAATGGTAAAGGTTGTGCCTTAGGTATGTATAATACTGAAGATTCAATTATTGGATTCGCTAAAGCTTCATTTGAATTGGCAATCTCAAGGAAATTACCACTTTATATGTCAACTAAGAATACAATTTTAAAGCAATATGATGGTTTATTTAAGGATACTTTTGAGAAAATTTATTTAAATGAATATAAATCTAAATTCGAAGAATTAGGTATTTGGTATGAACATAGATTGATCGATGATATGGTCGCTCAAATGGTTAAATCAAAAGGTGGTTATATAATTGCAATGAAAAATTATGATGGTGATGTTGAATCTGATATTGTTGCTCAAGGTTTTGGTTCACTTGGTTTAATGACTTCAGTTTTAGTAGGTTCCGATGGTAAAACTTTTGAATCTGAAGCTGCTCATGGTACTGTTACTAGACATTATAGACAACATCAACAAGGTAAGGAAACTTCAACAAATTCAATTGCTTCAATTTTCGCTTGGACTAGAGGTTTATTGAAAAGAGGTGAATTGGATCAAACTCCTGATGTTGTTAAATTTGCTGAAACTTTAGAAAGGGCAACTATCGATACCGTTAGATTGGATGGTATCATGACTAAAGATCTAGCTTTAGCTAGAGGTGAAACTGATAGATCATCTTATGTTACAACCGGTGAATTCATTGAAGCTGTCGCTAAAAGATTATCCAAAGAATTGGGTGCTTAAACTAATGTTAGTTCTATAGTCAACTATTTAACGAGAAATATTCTTATTATTTTTATTATTTTTATTTTTTTCCAAAATTTAAAATTGCTAATATACAAAAAAACACATAGGTATAAAATAAGATAAAATAATTATCATTTACATACATATTTTAACCACCAAAACCGTAAAGTGTTCTACCTTGTCTCTTCAAAGCATAAACAACATCAAGAGATGTAACAGTCTTTCTCTTTGCGTGTTCAGTATAAGTAACTGCATCTCTGATAACATTTTCAAGGAATGTCTTAAGAACTGCTCTAACTTCTTCGTAAATAAGTGCAGAAATTCTCTTAACACCACCTCTTCTAGCTAATCTTCTGATTGCTGGCTTGGTAATACCTTGGATATTATCTCTAAGAATCTTTCTGTGTCTCTTTGCACCACCTTTTCCTAAACCTTTTCCACCTTTTCCTCTACCAGACATTGTTGATTATAATTAATTATTTGGTTGATAGATAAGAGTAAATAAATAAAAGAATAAGAGAAAGGAAGGAAAAGCTGATCCCATCAGAAATGTGCGAATTCGCCCTCATTTATACTCCACTTGCGCTACTCCTACCGGGACGGGCTCTCTCGTTTGATTCCCACCCAATCTGACACCTGGTGTATCGCTGCACCAACTGCTAACAAAATCTACCGCTTACAGTGTGTTCTTGTTTGCCCCCCGCGGGCCCGCGCTTACGCCTGCGCGCGCGTAAACGCAGGACCACCACATACAACCTACAACCGGCGCGGGCCCACGCTTACCTCTGTCGCGAGTAAACACAGGACCGCACGATTCCACACGCCCGCGCTGCGTGCGGGCCCACGCTTACTTGCCGCGCCGGTAAACACAGGCACGCACCCCAAGTCGAGTGGAGCAGTGCAGCGATAACACACGCTTTGAGCCATCATTGAGCAGACTCTATTTAAACCCCCCGTTATCCTCATCAACAACAAATACACTCACGTTATCAAATCTTCTTCCCCTATCTTCTCATCCAACAACAACAATGGCTAGAACCAAACAAACAGCAAGAAAGTCCACTGGTGGTAAGGCACCAAGAAAGCAAATCGCTTCTAAGGCAGCAAGAAAATCCGCTCCAACTTCTGGTGGTGTTAAGAAACCTCACAGATACAAGCCAGGTACTGTTGCATTAAGAGAAATTAGAAGATTCCAGAAATCTACTGAACTTTTGATCAGAAAATTACCTTTCCAAAGATTAGTCAGAGAAATTGCTCAAGATTTCAAAACTGATTTAAGATTCCAATCTTCCGCAATCGGTGCTTTACAAGAATCCGTTGAAGCTTATTTAGTTTCACTTTTCGAAGATACAAACTTGTGTGCTATCCACGCAAAGAGAGTTACTATCCAAAAGAAGGATATTCAACTTGCAAGAAGATTAAGAGGTGAAAGATCTTAAGTTTGACACCCTTCTTTAATTCCCCATCCTCCCCCCTACAGTGTATATTAGTTTTATAGTTGAAAATTTAAAAAATTTCATTACTGGGCGTTAATTATAATTAAACTTTGTCGGCATTGTCCTGAACTGAGCCGAACTGAAATGTACTGACCTGTCCCTCCGCAAAAAGAAAAATTATTCACTGAAATATAAGGTAAACTTGTACTGCTACCCTACTACTACACTTGAGTAATATTATCTCCTCTTGCCTTAACGTCTACTCTAACCTAATCTAATTTACAATGTCTTTACAAACTACTGACTCAATGCCATCTCCTGATGTCCCTAAAATCCCAAACCCGCCAACTATCTTATCACAATGGGGGGTATCTCCTTTCCCCGCCTGGGCTTTCACAGCTGGTTTATTAGGTTCACCACTATTAAGGCCATCACCACCAATACTTAATAATCCACAATCAAATGGCACAAAACTTTTCTCTTCACCACCTAAACCTGTTGGCTCTTATCCAACTAATCCTCAAGTTTTATTGTTTTCAGCTTTTGTAGGTTTAGGTGGTTTCATGTGTTACGATAAAGATCCGGTCAATGGATCAGCTGTTGTATCCGTTTGGAGTTTACTTTACTTCCTATCAAACGTTAAAAAATCAATGTGGAATTTCAAACTATATCCAAAAGTTTTAACTACTCTAGCTTTGGCAAATTCAACTGTTTATGGTGCAAAATATTTTAATATTATTTAAATAGTAAAGATAACAATAATGATAGAATAAATAGTGTGTTTTTTTTTTTTTTTCTTTTTACCAATCTATCACTAATTCCCTCTCTTTAATAAATTCTTCAACTTCATCAGTTTTATAAATCTCAATAAATGTCTGATCAAGTGGTCTCTCCTTTGGGTATGCAAACCTCCTGTATTCATCAAATATCATTGAATGTGACCATTTCTGTAGTTTCCTAATACATCCAATAACACATCCTGTTCTATGTTTACCTCTATTACAATGAACTAAAATTGGTTGATTGTTTGGTTCAATTAAAATCTTTATAGCTTTTGTAACTAATTCAGGTTTAATTTTAACAAATGGTTCCTTATTACCACTCATTGGAATTTGGAAAAAATTAATATTATTTAATTCATTAAATTTTTCATTCTCAATAGGATATTCTTCAGGTATCAAACATAAAATTGATTTAAGTTTTAAACTTTTCAAAAATTCAAAATTTTCAATTCTCGGGAATGAACTTCGATAAATACCTTTACATACAATAGAAAAATTCTCTGGTGGTTCATAAATTCCAACAATTTCTTTATCTAATTTAATTTTATCATCATCATTTCTAGATTTTTGAATAAATTTAGCTTTCGGATTAATTATAACACCATCTTTATCAGTTTCATATATTTTCTTTAAATATTCTTCAACTGTATTCTTATCCGTTGGTACATACCTATCATAAACTTCAGGATCTTCTTCCACATCTTCTTCAATATTATTACTAATTGGTAATCCTTCATTACTTAGAAATTCAATCAAATTCGATTCTTCCGAATTCGTTACACTTTCCATACTCTCAGCTGAATCAAAATCAAATATTTCCCTATCTATACCATTTTCCTTTATCTTAGACATTTCAATAAAGTGTAGAAAGTGAGATTCTTGTCCTTTCTACTTATCCAAATAAATAATGCGTGTAAATCATTGTTCTAACTTTATCTCTCCTTTAATTTCTTCCTCACGTATCCCACATTCCACTTTCACTAAACATTTTTTTCACATACACACACATACACTCAACGACGTGTTTGTATCTTCCTTCTACATTCCAATTCCACAAGTATAGCCAATATGGTATGCAAAAATCCAACAACTTTCTAATAATGATTTTAGTTTTTCTTCAAAATTACTAACTAATTCTCTTCATTAGTCTGCATTATTCAATTTTGCATCCCTTTTACAGGTTCTGGTATTGCTGATATGCACATCAACTTACATTCATGCTATGTGGCCAGCAATGTTAGATAAAAATAAAACAGGTATACTTGGTGTTTTCTGGAAATGTGCTAGAATCGGTGAACGTTTGTCCCCTTATATCTCCCTCTGTTGCATACTTATATCGATTAATCAAATAACAAGTTAATAATTATCATATGTAAATAACTTACTCTTCTCAAATTTAGTTCAATTCTGCTTTTAAATTAAACATGTTTCGATTTTATAAACAGGAATATTATATCTATATTCTATTTAAATTCTGTCAATTCAGATTCACCATTACTCAGATTACTGACATTAGATGGTCCAACAATTGGTCCTAACCTCATTGCATCTAATTTACTATAAATTGCTCGAACCATACAAAGATTCAAATCAAGACTATCTGACTCTTCTTCACTTTCTTCATTTTCTTCTTCTTCATTAACTTTAACTTTCAATTTGTTGTTTTCTGTATCTATACGTAATTTTTCATTACCAATAAATTCTAATACTTGTAGGTAAAAATCTGGATCAGATGGTAATTGATAGAAAATAACATTCCTTACACCTTTAATATCATATCTTTTATAAAAATGTAATCTTTCTGTGTATAACATAATAGGTGCTAAATTAGATTTTTTATGAAATAATGCTCTATTTCTAGTCAATTGTGATGTTGAAGAATATTCATCAATTGCAACAAATGTATAACTAGTTTCATTCTTCAAATATTTTTTAATTCTTAAATAATCAAAATAACTTGGAATATAAACAAGTGTACCATATTTGTAACTACTCTTGTTAACAATTTGTGGAAGAACAACATTTTTGAAAAAATCAAATCTTTTCTCAGGTTCATTACTTATATGACCCATATCTATATCAAATCTCATGAAAACTTGCTTTAATCTTTCAAATTTATTGATTAAACCTATTTGATACATTTTATAATTAAATGAATCAATCTTATTCATCGACTCAATAGGGATATAAGATGAAGATCCAGATAAAAGATTTTTGGATCTTTTAACTAATGAAACCATTTCAGGTGTTACAAATTTGTTAAATATCATAACTTGTGTTAAATATTGATTTTGTCCATTGATTGCCCACATTCTAATTCTAGAGAAATCAACATTGATAAAATCTTTTGGAGTTTTATTCAAATGTTTATTTAAAATCTCTGTAACATTATCCCAGTTTTGCATCATAAGCCCTTCAGCTTTATCAATTATACATATTTCAATAGAACTTAAAAAATTGTTTTTCATCCCAATTTCACCTTTTTTATCTTCCTTCTTTGGAGTTTTCAATTTAATTTTATCGTACAACTTTAATAAACCTACAGGTGATGCAATTATTATATCCGATTGCTCTAATGGTGAATATAATTTTAAAGTTTTACGAGTATATTTGATACCTAAAACAAACATATCATTGGTATTACCATCAAAATATTCTTCAAAATCTTTTGGTTTGGGATTGAAAACTCTATCTTTAATTTTGGATTCCATATAAAACTGTGTCTTAAATTTCTTCTTGTTTTCAACATTCTCCATATTTAAGGTTTTAATCAATTTTTGAACTAATGTATATGCAAAATTTCTAGAAGGTAATAGAATTAAAACTTTTGGTCTCGTATAACCTTGATCTCTATATTCTGGTTCATCTTCACCTTCATCAAATCCACCTTCTTTAATCTTCTTTTCATAGCTCGCCTTCTTCTCATTATTATTCAAGATTCTATCTCTCGTTTTTATTATATGATTTATTATATGAAGAAGGTAATAATCTTGATATTTTGATTTTAATTTCTCATCATTCATATATTGCAAATTCAAAGTTTCATATGTAATCATTGATTCTACTAAATCAATCTCCAAAGGTCCCATATCACCTTTAAGCTCATCAAACTTTTCAATGACTCTTTTCTTCAAGTTGTGAAACTTAAGCTTTTTCTCGAGAGAATTTCCAGATTTCGGATCTTCTATAACTGCTTCATTTACCTGTGGATATCCATATTTATATTTGATATAATGATCATCATCTAATGTATCACTACTGTTAACTTTGAGTTTTTTTTTGCCAACTAAATGAATGTTCTGCTCTTTCTTATTAAGTTTTTCAAACTTATTGATTATCTTATCGATAGTTTCTTCTTGATTGAAATGTAGATTAAATGCATCATATTTGTTCAGCACATCAACATCATCTTGCAATCTATCTTCTTCTTCAAGAACCTCATCAAACTCCTCATTAATGTCATTATCTTCATCTTCGTCACTATCATCAGTTTGTACTATCTTATTCAAGTCTTCATCGGCTTGATCATCTAAAAGTGTTTCATCATCGTGCTCTGATTTAAGCAACGTGACAAGAGCAGAATATGCCATCTTATTATCCTTTCTATTGATTCTTTTAGAAGCAATTGTGGATTGGAGTTCATCATTGTCTTCATCATTATCACCAATATCATCGTCTTCTAATGCTTCATTATCATCTGAATTATCTGAGTTTTGATTAAAATATTCTGCATCTTTTCTGAGGTGTTCAGGAAGTTTTCTCTTCGATGTTCGAGTGACTGATCTCAATTCAGACCTTCCAAACTTCGTTCTCTTCTGTTTCTTCACCGATTCCATTGTCGTTTTGCTCTTTAGTAAGTCTTTCGTTGAACAAGGGAGTTTAGTTGAGGAACAAAAAAAAAATTGTGATTGAAAATTTTATTCCCAAAATGGCAATCGTTTACTAAAACTCCTACTGATATCTAAACATCTACAGCTATATAATGAATCCAGTGTTTACACTTATTTGAATATCTACTTTGGTTACCTTTTGCTAGTGAATGAGGAATACGCTTCACTGTTTATTTTTTTTTTTTGCAGAAATACTCTATTCAAACAGCTTTTTACTTTTTATCGTTGACATTGTCCAAATTGAAGGTTCTTTGCAGATTTTACGATAAATATTAGGCTGGCTGATCGAACTTAGCAGTGTTGTAATTATTGCTTACAGACATCGTTTTGGCGAAAAGAAAATAGTTGTGGGTTTGGTCTGAGAACCAAGGTTGATACAAAATTTTCAAGCCCAGAATTGGGGAGATTTTTTTTTAAGGTCAACAACTAACTACACTACAGATTCAGATCCTTTTCAAATTCCACCTGTTCAATCCTTCGCCCTTCAAAACGAACACAACAAACACGTTTCGGACCAATAAGAAATATGTCAACACTCCACCGAGCCAATTCATATGATTCAAACTCAGTTGACAACAGATCATCATCTCCACTACATCATGAGCAATTCGTTGAGAAAGAGTTTGAAGAAAAACAACAAATACCTAGATCCTCTTCAAACTTCAGCATAAAAAGTGCAAATAAACCGATGAGCCAGCGCAAGTTTAGAATTAACGACAGTATAATAAGCTTTTTTAGAGTTTTATTCTCAACTCTTTACTTGATTTATATTATTTTAACAATCCCACTAAGTTTTGAGGTTGGTGGTCTTAATTGTGGATTGAGCTATTCACTCACAATTTTAATCCTATATTTTTGCTTAGCCACCTTAAGAGTTTTAAAGTATCACAGATTTGTCTCCAGTTTTTTATATTACCTACAGCATCTTCTTTTGCCCACATTGTTATCATTCTTTCTATCTAATTTCCAACCTGAAACTGGTTTGAATATAAACTCCAATGATTCAACAATTTTGGAGAAAATTTGGTGGATGTACATAATAAAATTCTGGAAGTTTTTCTTGATCAACTCCACACCATTATTTACTATCCTGGAAGGTTTTTGTTCTCTATTATCAATCCAAGCTATCGGCCAAATGTTAAAATACTTCATAAATAATAAATCCGCAGACACTTGGTCGATTTTCAACTTAGTACTTAGTGCATGCGTTTTATCAACAAGTATCTACTTTGCTGGGAAAATTTACGTGTCACCAATGATTGATCTAGAAAATGTTGGCTTGATTAGTGCCTCTTTGTTAGGTTGCGTGTTTACATTGACAATATTAATAACATTCTATGCTATATATTTTGATAGAGCGACTACATTGGAAAGCTCATTGATGGTTGCATATATTGTCAAATGTTGCTACGAGCTTTTCCCTGAATTATCCAAAAATAACATTTCAGGTCTGTTCAAGTTTGTTTTCAACGAGTTCAAAAAAATTGATAGCCAGGCAAAACAATCACTCAACTTCAACAAAGAAAACATCATTTCCTCAAATTTTTATAATTATGTGAGAAATAGCTCATTGGTCGAGTATTTGAAAACACACTGGCTAAATGAAGGCCAAGCTGCCAATTTTATTGCTCTCAAATTTCCAAAACTCGTTAGTATCAATATGGATATAATTAATTTTGTTCAAAACGCTAATAGTATGCTAATTGGATTCTTTCTTCAGCATTTTCCGGGCTCTTTTGAACCACTATGGGATTTTTTCAAAATTTCAATTAATAATCTCACATTCTCAATTTTGATACAGCTTGCATATCGAATCACCGTTTTCTTTGCTGCAACTAAAATCATTCCAATTTTGACACCAATAAATTCTGGCAAAGGTTCAAATGATCAAAAGAGATCTACTTCTAGTAGACTCATTTACTTATATTCTCCTTGTATCATAATTGCCGTCTATACTAATTTGATGATTCAATATAACTATGAAATTGAAAAGGAGACGCATTTCTTTTTATGGATCAACAATAAATTTGCTGAAATTTTTGGATCTGGAAATCCAAATATGACTACTACTTTAGTGTCATCACCTACTGCAACCACTTCAACTTCAATCGTTTCCAATCTTTCATCTTCAATTTCATCTTCCTTCAGTCTGTCGATTCATGCTTGGCAATTCTGGAATTGGGTTAACATCTTTGCTGTACTGATACTGTACTTCTCAGAATTAGTAAGCTTTGATCCTGAAGACAGTACATTGACCGACCACTGGAATTAAAGGCTTGAACTTTATTTTTAATTTTCCGAATTTTTTTCTAGCTTTGAATATTTTATTTTTCGTTATTACTTATGTATATTAGTTAATTTATACAGAAATTTGTCTTTTCAAATATCTAAACATTTTGAATGTTGGTATGATACCTTTTTATTTTTCTATCTCGTCTATCCATTTCTCAATATCAGTGACGTAATCTTCATCTTTAAGTTTATGAGCCAGCACCTTAGCTCTTTTAAAATTTTTCAAGGCAGCTTCAACCTGACCCATCTGAAACTCAATCATACCAAGTGATGCCGCAGAAACCATTTCTGACTTCTCTAGTGCTGGTTTATACATTGCTTCCCATTGACCTATATCAGCTCCCAGGTGATTACTTCTGATTGCCCTTTCTTGTTTTTTCATAGTGTCACATAATACTAATACTTTAGAAAATATTCTTTTGGATTCAGAGACAGTGGTATCAAGAAGAAAAGTCTTCAACTCAGGTGATTCAATATCAACCTTTACAGGTTTATTGTCTTGAATAATTTCTATTTCTTTACCCTTAGGAAAATTTGTGCTTAATGTTTGATATGTCATTTGTAATGCAACACCCAACTTTGTGAGAGTTAAAGTTAATCTAGAAGGATGATCAAAACACCTCTGAATGATGACAGAGTTAGATGTATAATTGGAAATCGCAGCACTCAAATCATCAGCTTCGACACTTAAATCGGCATACAAATCTTTAGCATTTATTAAAACTCTAGTGAAAACAGGCCATGCTTTGACATGCAATCCTAGCAATTTGTTCTCTGGGGTTTGCTCTGTGGTGAACAATGGTAGCTCAACAGGGATTTTGGACTGTTCTTTGATTATTCTTTCCTGTTCTTCTTCTGGATACTTTTCTAGAGATTTCTCTAGATCTGCAGTAATCAAATCAAGTATATTTCTATTGTTAATATCATTGAGAACAGACAGAAACGGAGGATAAGCTTCAATAATTCTATTTTGAGCGTGGACGATTGTGAACATCAGAAGTTCTCTTGCATGATTTACTTCATTTTCAGGTAACAAATAAGCATATCTGATAGCAATCGTCAAAGCCCTCAAAATGGCAAAATCATAAGACTCATCTTTAATGAGTGTGACATAATCATCTCTATGAGTAAATGCATTCAAATAAGCATGAACAAGTTCCTTATATATGAGGATCGCTTTTCCATACAGCTTTTGATGCTCATATAGTTGAGCAATTCTAACAGCACAAGATGTATAACAAGGTGAAATATGCTCTGCTTCTTCTTCGTCTAATTTCTTCAAAGCTTCAGCGTAAAATTCGATTGCCTGATCAACATTTTTCTTTGATTCTGCATCAATTGCCTTTTCAATTATCTCTAACACTTCTTCAGAGATAAACTCTGTGTTTGAGGGTGTAAGAGCAAAAACAATATCAACAGCTATATATCCAAGAGATAGAATAGCAAGTGCTGTAAAGATGTGTATGTATCTTGGTTGCTTGACAGGTTCTATTGGTTTCAAAGTTGGCGTTCCATTATTACCATCAGATGTCAAAGCTGACTGGAATGGAGTTGGTGGAGTATCACTCTGAAAGAATGTAGGTGGAGTATTGGCTACTTTTGCTTCAGTTTGCTGATTTGCAATTTTTTCCTTCTGAAGTTCTGCTTGAAATTGGTTCAGTGTTGGCTGATTCTTGAGATTCTCAGGTTTTTCTGCACTAAAGAAGCGCCTAGGGACTTTCAGTCTAAAAGTAGATTTCAAAGGAATAGTTTTGATACTTCTGAACATTTTAGTTAATGGGGTACAATGCCAATCGTTGAATTTTGGTAGAAGGGTTACAGCATTAATGTTTAAAGTGAAAATAGAAGAGTCAAAATTGTTAAGGCGCACCACCTTTCCTGCTCTTCCGCCTTTATGAACCAAGCCTTCTCCTTTCGAGTTACTCTACTATTTCAAATGTGTGGAAGGTACGCACTGCCAATCGATCCCGAAAAACTACCAGAATGCTTTGCCAAACAGCAAATTGCAGTTGAAAAGGTTGTAAATGCTGAAAAGAAGACACAGAAGAAATACAATGTTGCGCCAACGTCTTATATGCCTGTTTTCATGTGGGATGCTGCTGTAGCTTCTGCAAAAGATGTGACCTCCTCTGACAATGAGGCTTCAGATAATGAAGAAACGGCTGAAAGCAATGATGGCAGAAAGAGCAGGAAAAGTAGTAACGGTAAGTACAAGATTGCAGGATCAATTGAGTACATGAGATGGGGACTTGTACCTATATGGTTTAAAACTCAGAAGGATTTGAAGCGGCACGGTTACACTACATTTAACGCTAGAGTTGAAAACCTTGAAAGTAGCAAAACATGGAAAAGTAGTCTCGCTAATCGATGCATAATTCCGATGCTTGGATATTATGAATGGACCCAAGACAAAAAGAAAACTCCATATTTTATCAAGCGGAAAGACGGGGAGTTGATGTTCATGGCTGGTTTGTATAATCGTCACAAGCTAGATGATTCAGGTGAAGACTTAGCCTCTTTCACTATAATCACCAGAAAAGCTCCTGAATGGCTGTCCTGGCTTCACCAAAGAATACCGGTCATTCTAGATCCAAAAGATACAGAATTTATTCGCTGGTTGAAAGGTGATCCGGAATTGGACAAACTTCTTCACGATTACCACCATGAGTCAGAACTAGAGTGGTATAAAGTGGATCCATCTGTTGGTAATGTGAGTAACGAGAAGAAAAGTTTTGTCTCTCCACTGAAAGATAGTGTAGGCAGTTTCTTCCAAAAACGTCAAAAAACGAGGGAATGAATTTTTCAGTCTACTAAGGAAAAAAATTTTAAAATTTAGTACTTCTTTTTCAGCTTTCCTATTTACTTGTAGTTTTTCTTGAAGTAAATCACATACCATGTCCACCAATAGGGAAAGAATTGTTACTGTCAGGAACCCTACAGTGCCCACTCAAATCTCTCCTGAACAGAAATTTTGGAAAGGCTTTTCGAGTTCACAGCTAGTAAAGGAGCATAATGCAATCACTCACATTAATTTTGATCCAAATAGTCCACATGACTTTGCAATTACTTCATCTACAAGAATTCAAGTATTTTCTTCTAAAACAAGAAAAGTAGTAAAAAACTTTACGAGATTTAAAGACACTGTTTACAGTGGAGAGTTTAGAAATGATGGAAAACTACTAGTTGCAGGTGATGCATCTGGATTAGTTCAAATTTTTGATGCACACCATCCAAGAACTCTACTTGTTACAATAACTCCTACATCTCATCCAACACACGTTACTAAATTTCACCCAACTATAAATACCCAGCTTTTGACATGCTCTGATGACCGTGTCGCAAGGTTGTATGATATTTCTCAATCACAAAAACCAATTGTATCTTTCAGCAACCATGAAGACTATATTAGATCAGGTGCTTTTATACCAGCGTCTCCGAATTTAATTGTAACTGGTTGTTATGATAATTACATACGTATATTTGATTCGAGAGTTGGAGGTAATGATCCAATTATAAAATTCAATCAACAGTCACCAGTAGAGGACTTACTGTCATTAAACCCTACAAACATAGTTTCTGCCGGTGAAGGTGTAGTAAAACATTGGGATTTAGTTGCAGGAAAACTATCAAGATCATTGCATAATTTCAATAAGACGGTGACTTGTTTGAGCAGTGCAGGTGAACGAGGTATCTTGGTAGGTTCTATTGATGGTCATGTCAAAGCATTTGATACAACTACTCCGAACTGGGATGTCAAGTTTGGATGGAAATTTGGTTCTGGAGTTTTAAGTTGTGGTGTTTCACCTGACTTCAAGCATCTGGTCGTTGGTTTAAATTCTGGTCTTCTAACCATAAGAACTAGAAAGTCAAATAATAAAGAGATTCCACAATTAACTTCCCATAAATTTAAAGAAGATAAATCTCATGCATTTGCAAGATTGATGAGAGGGTCTGATTTCAAAGGTGAAGGTGAATCTCACATAATAGACGAAAAAATTAATTACAAAAAACTAAGGCCTTTTGAGAAAGATCTCAACGCCTTTCGTTGGTCAGATGCACTTGATAGTGCTTTGGTGGAAGGTATGGAAAAAGAATTTACAGTCACTTGTCTTGAAGAATTGAAGAAGAAGGGTAAAATTCGTATAGCATTAATGAATAGAGATGAAACTTCTCTTGAGCCTTTACTCACATGGTGTTTGAAGTCAATTGATGACCCTAGAAATGTTAATATCATAACCGATTACGTTACCTGTATACTAGAAATTTACGATGAGCTTGTTTCAAGAAAACCGGTGCTTGAAGAGTTGGTATTGAACTTACAAAAAAAGGTTGAAGTGGAAATCATAAAGGCTCAAGATGCTGAACGTATAATTGGTATGCTAGAATTACTAAATGCTAATTAAAAATAGTTGTTGTCAATAAATAGTATAGGTATGTAAATTTCTCAATATTCACCTTCTACGTTTAAATCGCCCTCCACGGTTTCCTCTATTGATTTTCAAGCGTACAAAGTTGTTCGACAAAGGATGCTTCCCTTTCCCTTTGGAGCTACCAAGTTCATTCTGTAATTGTTTGATGTTTTTTCTTTCATAAACTTCTTCATCACTTTCAACGTCTTCCATGTCAAACTTACTGGTATTATTGTTGTGCTGATGTAATACGGAAGAATCTGGTATATCTGTGTTTTTCGAATCTTCTAAAGATTTATCTTCCGTATTGATATGCAGTGTTTTACCAGTTGCAAGCGCATGTATATCAAAGTTATCCAACTCATCTTCCAAACTCACGACTTCTGTTTTCAACTTGGACCTTCTCGTTGATCTCTTAATTGTTTTCATTTTGCTTCTAAGTTTAGCATGAGGATCATATACTTGAAGCAGATCATCATCTTTTTCTTCAGTATATGGGTCATTGTCACCCATACTCTTTCCTTCACCTGAATCCCTTTCTTCATCATCAATCATGCTTTGTAACCCACTTAAATTTCTCTTCAAACCTTTCGTATCTGAATGTATTTGAAATAGACTCCTTCCTGTACGTTTTATCAACGGACTTGGTTCAGATTTCTGTTTTAGTTCTTCGGTCAGATCAGGTAAATTGTCTAAATTTTCAATTTCAATATTTTTATCATCTTCATCACTTAAGCTATAGTTCAAGTCATTCTCGAGATCAGAATCATCCTCACTCCACACTTCATTCATTATCATAGTATCAAGATCTTTCAAACTAAGAGTTTTAGTTTTCATGTATTGAGGAGTTTCCAGAAGTAATCTCACTTCTCCTTTATTCTTTTGAGGAGTTTTCTCTCCGATATTTTCTGTGGTTTCTACGAAAGACAACCGTTTAGATGTGGATGCAAAAGAAGACTGTAAAAATGTATCCAATTTAGTTTTCGATGCTGGCTTTGATGGTGTCTTGAAAACTCCTTCATCTTCATTTTTTCGTTCATTATTAAATTCCAATTTGATCTTTGAATCAAGAGTTTGTGTTTGCTTTCTCTTTAGTGGTGAGAGATCAATTTTTTCAGGTGATGTTTGGATATCAAATATGGTCAAGACTCGACCATTGAGCTGCGGAGTGGGACCAACTTCGGTAATCTCTTCCTCACTGAATTCATCTGTTTCTATGGTATCCGTTTCTGCCTTTGATATAGTTGTGTGAGTTGCCAAAGATTTGTGCTTTACTTGTATACTTTGGGAATCATGGGATTTTGTCTTGGAGCCTGCTTTCATTTTATCAAGTTTATGTTTGAAGACATCATAAAAAGTGTTGATTTGTTTTGTAACTTTTGAATCAAATTTAGCATTTCTGTTTTCCGAACAATATTGGATCAGTTTTTTTAACTTGTTGTAAGCACGAAGTTTGCTTTCAAGCGGACTTCCCTTAGAGAAAGATTCCCCTGCATGTTCTTTCAACTGACTTTTCAGCCTATGTGCGTACTTCCTCAATAGATGAAACTTATCATTTATTGTAAGATCGCTCATAACCTGTGCAAACCCATGTATACAGGCTCGTTGTTTAGTCAACATCCAAGAACAAGAGTTCTTACAATATTCGTGTGGCTATATTCAAGACGCAACTTGACGCGGTTGATGTTAAGCAAATGGGGTAGCACGCGATTGAGAGGAATCTAGTCTATAACAACTAAGGCATGCAGTTTTACAAGCTCTATTAATCAGTTTCGATGTGAAGTTAAAAAGGTTACAAAATATGCAGTATAGTATATATCAAGTCCAGATATGCCCTCCCATCAGTTGATCAGCAAATCTATGTGATCTATAAGCATCGTAAATCTTAACGGAACTCTTCTTCAAGAAATCCAGTTGAACAGGCATAAAATCTATGCACATATTGCCCCAATTTTTACCATCAAATGCTTTTAGCTCTGTTTTCAATTCACAGATATAATGGTTGGTAGTACGCCAAAGGAAATATTCAATGTCAAATTTAACACGTGGGAAATCTTCACCAGCATTACGAATTTTATGATTTTCCAAATCATATGTCCATCTATTCTCCATAATCTTGAATGGATCCATTTTAGGATCATGAATATGGTAAAACAATGGGCTCAGCGAATTTGCTTTGAAAAGTTTGGTGTAGTATTTATTATAATCGTAAACAAACTTATCGCCTTGTTTTTCAATATCTTCTCTCAACCTTTGTTGTGCTACCATCAGTAACTCATAATCTTCAACAGGGTTATATTGCACTATAGTTGAATGTTCATAATTCCGCTCCTTGTTGAACCAACCAAACGCCTTTTCAGGCTTTTTATTGACTTGGTAAAACTTTTTCCCGAAATAGTTTGCAGCTGCGACAAATGTTTCCTTATCTCCTTCACCTGCACCCCCTTGAGATAAAAGTGGGTAGTAACCATAAGGACCATCATAGTTGTAGTATAATGCCAACAACAAAGTTTTAAAATGCTCCTTCTTATTGATTAACATTTCTCCCGATTCTGTTGACCAGTCTGGAATAGTACCTTCACGATCATGGTATGTAACTGAGTTTGTAATATCTTCCCCCTCTTTTAGTTTCAAATATTGCGGGTTAACAAACTTATCATTCAAATGTCTAACAGGAGTTACACCTACATCAATACCTGCAATTTCATAATAAAGTGGTGATGTTGTTCTTCTCCAGAAATCAGGCCATGTGATCATCTTGTAATCTTTATAAAGTTCTGATTCAAATAAGAAGTCGGGATTAGTAACAGGATACGAATCTGAATCCAGCAAAAAGGCATTTTCAAAACTTGATGCCAATAAAGCAAAAGCTTTATATTGATAACCTTGAACATCAAACGATTCTAAGCTATCAGGACTAAAAACTCTGTTCATCTCCACACACTTAGCATTAAGTTTAGGAAGAATTTTGTCACAATAAAGGTATTCATAATCTGTAATTTTTGGTAAGAAAACTTCAACAGGTAAAGTGGATCCCAATTTTCTTAATGTTTCAATACCCAAAAGAGCATACCATGAATAGATACCACCTCCTACCATCACATAACCACTACCAGAGTAAAAATGTGGTTCAACGTCAGGGATTCCTTTAGCAACATTATCGTGTTTTGCCTTCAAATCGTCAATGAAATTTTGAGGAAACTCAAATTTTTCCAAAAGATCCTTTTCACTTAATATATCAACAGCGTTGTCAAAAAACAAAACATTATCAATAACAGGCTTGCCATTTTCAAGTGTCATTCGACGCTTCAATGGGAAAGATAAAGAATTATGAGCAATGAGGTTAAATATATGAGTAAAGAAGTTTTGAGAAACAATATCACCTTTAATGAAATTCTCATTATCAATTTTGGCAAAATCTTCTTCATTAGGGGTATATGCATCAGTCAATGGAACAGTTCTGTCACCGTCCTTCCTATTCTGTGTGGAATCTTGTGATGTGACTAGAACTTTAGGATCCAGCGGATCTCTTGGACGTTTCGGTTTCACTACTTTCAACCTATTGAGCTCTGGCTCTGGTAAGTTACCGGTTGATCCATAATTAATAATACCTCTATGACTTTTATCAAGATAAAGACTTTTCAGTTGTGTGGCATCGTTCAGTAATTTATCAGATTCTTGAGCAAACCGAGCAAACTCTTTCTTTAGCTCCTTACTTAGCGAGTCACTTTCACGCTCATGTTTCATTTTCTCTGATTTCAAGTATTTGTTGACAAAGTCATATTGAAAAAGGCTTTCGAAGAAAGATTCCCCGTTTTCGTTAGTTGTTGACGGCAAGTTCCCATTAGCGATAAAACCTGATGTCAACAAAGCTACAGCCACTAGTGCAAGGAAACCTAACGTCAAAGCAATAAATCGGCTCCGCTGTCTCCCGATGGCTGGACCAAGAGTATCTGCATCGTTGAGACCCATAGTTGTATGTCCAGTAGCACAAGCGTTGGTAAATAAGCACTGGCAGCAACCGTGTCTGTCTATCTTTGGCAACATCATCATCAGCTTGATGGTTTTTCCATTCAATATTCGCGAGCCCAAAGCACAGTTGCTACGGACGCCAACCAGCCAGCGATTGCTTTGAACTAGAATACACCAACATTTTCCGAGTGGAATATAGGTCCTTGCGATCGACAACATCATCGGACTAATTCACCATATCCATATCTAAAACCCAGCTGCGAATGTCAGCTATAAGAACCGTGCTGATTACTGCCATTTTGGCGTTTTCAGTCCTAAACATATTGTCAATGAATGTTTTCAATTCATCGATGCACAATTTTGAACTGAAGAAAATGTATAAGGAAGCAGCTCGATTGAGGAAGGGTACGTCAACCAACAGCGGTGAAGACTTTGTCCCTATTGTGCCTAAAGACCATCTAGGAAGAGAGCTCACAAAGTTACCTGCTAAAAATATTTACGAAATGTCTTCTATTTTAGACAGGCTACTATACCAATTCCCTTACAATGAAAACGAGAAGGTTGAATCTAACATATTTCAAATATGGAAAACCTCTGACATGGATAATGAGGCTTTCCCAAAAGAGTGTATTGATTTAATAAAACGATGGAAGAAGGCAAACCCTGACCATGAACATTTCCTTTTATCAATTGAAGATGCTTTAGATACAGTAGCTGATATTTTAAGACCTTCGGTGCCTGAAGTTGTTGATGCTTTACGTCAGTTACCAAACAAGAGGTTGCAATTTGAGTTCTTGAAATACCTACTGATCTTCTTGCACGGAGGGGTTTATGCTGATATTGATACGACAGATGTCAAACCAATCAAGCATTGGTATAATTTGGATTCCGTCCAAACTAAAGTTTGGTTAGGAGTTGATTCAGATTCTAACACTGAAACATGGATGGATAGCTACAATCGTCGTCTTACTTTCGGTAACAATATATTCAGAGCTAAGGCTTTTCATCCATTCTTGGCTAGGGTAATCGCAAGAATCACTTTCATAATCTTTACTCAAA
Source organism: Pichia sp. yHMH446 (assembly GCA_030555725.1). NCBI lineage: Eukaryota > Fungi > Ascomycota > Pichiomycetes > Pichiales > Pichiaceae > Pichia > Pichia sp. yHMH446. The sequence continues at coordinate 117,241 of JANIWQ010000003.1, forward strand.
AAGATTTGATTGATTCAATAAATTGGGATGCCGAGTATTCTAACGTTGATGCATCTGGTGCACCATTGATCCAGTTTACTGGTACGTCCCTTTTGACCGATACTGCCTTTGAGTACTTGAATTTATTAGATCGTTACATCTATTTCACTTCATCTCAGAACAATAACAACAAAGAAAACAGAGTCAGATTGAAGAAGCAGATTTATGGACCTGTTGTTGATCCAGTGCAAAGATTTTCATACAAAAGTTTTACAATGTTGAGTAACCCTATTCAAATTTATGATATTGTGATACTACCTAAGATTAGTTTCAACGGTTATGATTCTGCAAAAGTTGACTTTTACGATGATAATGATGAAAAAACTGGATATGATAGATATTACTATGGTAGGAGCAAAGCATTGACAGATTGGTCACCTCAAAAACTAAGATTAGCTTCTACTGAGTAAATGTAATTTTGTATATTTGCAGTTTGTATAGTTTCTGTCAAGGAAAAATAAGATATAGGTTCGAGTAGGTGAGGGCCAAAATGGAAATACAGTCGATAAAAAATAAATTACGCCCACAATATTTGCATATACGAATATCAAATGTATCATTACATCGACACATTGAACTGGTAATATAGTCACTTATTGATGATCTCGTATGTTTACATCAGCCTCAAAATCTGATATAGTCCGTCATTTATCCAATTTGCGGCTGAATGGCCACTCTATACGCCATGATAGTAGCCCAAACGATATTATTCCGATACCAGCCGAGTTAAAACAGTCTAAATCGGCCTCATCTGATCCTCCTCTTAGGGAATTAGAGCATAAAACATCTGATGATTTACAATTACAAGATTTCAATCCTTTGGATTTAAGATCATATACAAAAGAGTTATTGGAACCAGGTGTTGAAATGATAAGAGTGACTCGGAGGAAAATTATCAAAAGATTGTTTAAGCTAGATCTTTCAGACTTTACATTGAAATGGAATACCAAAGAATCATCCACTCTATACATTGATAGAATAAAAAGTATAAGGTTTGGAAATGATGCACAAAACTATAGGCAGCAGCTTAATATATCAGATGAGTTCAGTGACTTTTGGATTACTATAATATATTCTTCCTCAAAATCCCAAAATGGCAGCTTTAGTTTAGGTAACGACTTGAAAGCCCTTCATATGATAGCACCCAATAAGAAACATTTTGAAATTATGAGCTCTAGTCTTGAGCTTTTGCATCGATGGTTTAGTAATCAAGAAAGTTTGATGAATTGTGTTGATGTGTCAAAATTTTCTGTCGTTAAATGGAATGACAACAGTAAAGATAAAAAGACATTAACAATTAAGGAACTAGAAAAGCTCTGTATAGATCTACATATTTATATGGATTCAAGATATATCACAAGCTATTTTGATCAATGTGATATCAATCAAAAAGGGTTTCTAAATTTCGAAGAATTTCAAAAGCTGGTTGCAATGATGAGAAAAAGAGAAGAGTTTGAAATAATATTTAATGAGCTGGACATTATCGATGGAAAAATGAATAGAGAGAAGTTTGGTTATTTTGTTGAAAAGATACAGAAGGAGGCTGTTACTGAAAAAGATATTGATCATTGGTTTCGTAAATTCTCCTTTAATCGAAACTTTACCTTCATGACACCAAATGACTTAGCAAACTTTTTATTGAGCAAGTACTCAAAACCATATATAGTGGAAGATGAAGACGATAATGAGTATTACTCTTTGCCCTTAACAGATTATTTTATTGCTTCTTCTCATAATACATATCTTCTAGACAAACAGTTTCATGGAAACTCTTCGGTTGAAGGTTACATTCATGCATTACAACGCGGTTGTAGATGTGTTGAGATTGATGTTTGGAACAACTCAAATACAGGGAACTGTAATCCTGTAGTTACACATGGGCGTACTCTAACATCATCAATTGATTTAAGCTTAGTGACTGATACCATTAAAAAATATGCCTTTATTGCATCTCCCTATCCTTTGATAATTTCTTTAGAAATCAAATGCTCAATACCTACCCAATTAAAAACCATGGAAATAATTAAGGAAACATTTGGTGACATGTTAATTGATAAACCTATAGACAATAGAACACTATTGCCCTCTCCAGAAGACCTCAAATATAAAATACTTATAAAAGTGAAGAAATCAAACCTCACAACTTACGAGGAACCAACTTCAGAAAAAATATACCCCTCTCTTTCAACATCTTCCTCCACTTTTAGTGATTCAGCCGATGATTCGGTTTCATTGGATAAGATAGTTAAACAGAGAACAAAAATAGTCATTGCTCCCGAACTTACTCTCCTTGCACCTTATCTAGTTGGTGTCAAATTCAGGAACTTTTCCTTGCCTGAATCTAAGACTTTTAATCATGTTTTCTCCTTTAGTGATAGAACATTGGTATCTATGATAAAGGATGACTCAAAAAAATTGGCGATTATGAAGCATAATCGTCGAGGTTTGATGAGAGTATATCCTTCGATTTTGAGATATATGTCGAACAATTTCAATCCTATTCTTTTTTGGAATATGGGTTGTCAAATGGTTGCAACGAACTGGCAATTGTGGGATTGTGGTCAAGAACTTTGTGAATCGTTTTTCAGAACCGTAGGCTCATCATCTAATGTTGGGTACAGTGGGTATAGAAGGAAACCTATACATATGAGAACATTAAGTTTAATACAGGACAAAAATGAAGTCCGCAAGCAACTTTTGAGTAACTTAGAAAATAATGTTGAAAAATTCATTGACATTACAATAATATCTGGTCAACAGCTCCCTAAACCAAAAAATACAACTGCAGATTACAGCCCTTGGATTGAGGTTAAATTTTATAACGTTGAACCTAAGAGTGGTGAATTAGTTCATTTGAAAAATCTATTAGGAGCATCAGCTAGTTGCACCGTAGATGATTCGGTCAATTTTGAGAGTAGTACAAAGGAACGATCGATAGAAAATTTAGCAGAAAAGGGGGTTTGTGGAATTGTTAAAATAAAAAACTCGGATCAGTATACTACTAATCCCAGACATGATGTTGTTTTCAAGACTAGATGTGCTGAGAACCACAACAATCTATTCAAGCCTATGTGGAATATCTCTTGCAGGCTTAAATATTCAACCAATAGAAATGATTTTTCTTTTATTCGAATAATTGTCAAGTCAACAAACAAACTTAAGAGTAATATGATTCAACGAGTAGGAAATGTGGTTGTGAAATCACCATCTGATTGTATCATTGGTTCTTGGTGTTGCAAAATCAGTGATCTTAAAAATGGTTTCAGACACATCCGCCTTTGGGATTGTCAAGGTGAGGACCTTAGATATCCAAGCTTATTTATCAAAGTTACAAAAACATGATTGGTACAGGAAACAAAGCAACTCGTAGTAAAAAGTAGTATACATAATATCTTCAAAAATAAGACATGATATCGTCATCATCAACAGGTTTTTGATTCGTTTGTGAAACGAACTCTTTTGGTTTTCCTGCTAGGAGTTCTCTCCTAATTTCAGGTCCAATTTCTTTATGGCCACGTTGTCTAATAACTTCCATGAGAAAATCTCTCTGATCATCTGTTATATCATTCTTATATCTCTCAGCAAAAGCTAAAAATGCCTTGTGCCAAACAAGTGGTAGGGGAGGTGCTTTTTGTAGTATCTTCTGTTGATGCATATCGGTGTCAACATTTCCTAGCACATCATCATCTTGATCCATTTCATTATCAATTTGAAACACAGATTGATTATCTGTAACTACTCTAAATTTCATAAAGTAAAACACTAAATCATCAATAGTTTGATATGGTAAAGCATATTTTTTTTCAATCAAAACCCTGATGAAAACAGTTGCAGCTGGAGAAAACTCTTGTTCAAGTAGCCATGACAATGCAACAGCAGCATGTTGAACTGGAACAGAAGTTTTCTTTAATACAGAAGCTGCAATCATAGCCTCACGCACAGAGCATTGCTCTTCAACAAGTTGAAAAAGAAAACCTTTGAAAAATGCAGCTGGCTTATAAAGTGACTTCTTAAGAGCTCTGTAAATATGATAGTTTAGCTTGTGATCCTCTGATTCCTCTATATCCTGGCGAAATCTTGGGTATAAAACTTGACTCACAAACTTCTCCGCTTTAGCTGCGGTCAGATTGGAAACAAATAATCTTGTTGCTTCATATACAGCATTTGGTGTCCATGCTTCAGGTGCAGTAACATATAATAAGTCTTCCCAGTTCTTTATAGTTGGTAAAACTTTGAAAAGTTTAGGAAGTTTTCCGTGTTTCCAAGCTCTTAGGGATTCACCAACTTTTTGATAAGCTTCAATGACCCTTGGTGGAAGATAGACACCCTCGCTTCTTCTTTCTTCAAACTCGTTAGTTTCTTCTGTTTGTTCTGTAGTTTGAGGTACACTGGAGTTTGCTTGTGCAATTTTTTCCATGATTTTATCAGCAAGATTGATTGGTTCAAACGGGACATTATTACCTTGTTTTGCCTTGAAAAAAGTTTCAAACATTGCAATTTCAGATGGATTTAAATCATTTTCATCAAGATATTCTATCTCTTCTTCCTCGTCTTCGTCAACTTCGACATCTTGTTCTGGATCGTCTTCTTCATCAGATTCATGTTGAATTAACTGAAATCTAGGTTTTGTTGCAACGTTTTCAAAGTTTTCTTCCTCTTCTATTTCTTGCTGCTGTTCACGAGCAAGCTTAAGAACTTTATGTGATGTAGCAGCATCCAAATCAAATTCGTCCCTTCCATCATCATCGACATTATTTGATGCTTGTTGCTTGTAAACTGTAGTCTTGAACTGACTTGAGTTTTTCAATTTACCTGCTGATGCCGCTATATCCTTATACAACGGAACATGTTTTTTCTGGTCTTTGACATTTTTGGTAGATATTTTACCCATGATTTTTGTATTGGATCCAGTAAAGTTTTACAAAGTTTCAAGAAATATTTCTTTAACTTGTATAAAAATTATAAGGTGAAAAATTGGAAAAAAAAAAAATTTGAGCTGAGAATCTGAGAGAAATAGGATACGCGGCCACTATGTGTATCAAATTGTTTTTCCCATCATGACTATTCACTAATTCTTCTGGACAATGACATAAAAAGGAGATCACAGGCCAATGATACAAACATTATAAAACGGGAGCCGAATAACTGAGAAAGCGCACCTGACCTGACACTATGTCTTCAACCGGTAACTTGAGACGACCGAATTCATAGTGGCCGCGTATCCTATTTCTCTCATGGCCTCCACACTAGGACACAGGAAGTGGAAGTTAATCCTTTCAATGCTCAAGAACCTAATGAATTATAGTCTTATTTTTTGTTTTATTCATTGCAAATAACAGAATACCAACACTACCTATATACCTTGGTTTACAGTTATCATTATGTCTTCAAGACCATCTTCTTCTCCAATCATTAACGACAGTGTTGATGCTACCATTTTGGATGAATCCACTCAAATTACTAATTCTTCCGGATCCACTGATGTTGTTAATTCTTCTGAAGCAAAATATGGTGTCACCCAAAGTTCCTTCACCACTAATGCTGACACCGAAATGAAAGTCATTCAGGAGAAGTTTAATCAGACCTACTTCTCTATGATTGTCGAATCTCATTCCAAGATCAAATAAATTGGAACAATTTCAAAAGTATAAGGGAATGATTTCATTGGCACCGGAGTTAAATTTTCTCAAGTCTGAGGTCCACGTCTTTGTTGGTTGGTACCTTTATATCAAATCAAAGTTCATTGATGCCAATAAGGTATCAACGGCTACCTTCGCTGCTTTCGAGTGCTACGATGCTGAGAAGATGAAGAAGGTTAATGATGGTGTTGTTAAAGAACTCATGTTTGTTGTTACTTCGACGGTTAAGGATGCAAAGAATAAGGAAGTACTCTCTATGAAGCTTGGTAATTCTACCAATCTCTCTGTCTTCACATTACTCGAGGCAATTAGAAATTTTCACTGTGATGGTAGGGATATACCTGTGAAGTTTGAACGGATGTTCAATAGTATCATATATGGTGACGATCAATTGGACCCTAGGGTAACTCATAACAATGTTGATGGTGTTAGGGCACATCTTGAATACATTAGGTGCCTCAGCTTGTTTCATCCATTAAAGGATGAAATGGCCCCAGGTAAGCAAGCTGAGGTGATCATTACCAACATGGAGTCTAAGTTCAAACACAAGTTTACCACTTATTTGACCTCCAAGAACAAATTTGATGTGTCAAAGGAGTTAAGTGATCAATTTGAGTCCCTCCAACAAGTATTAATTGAATTGTCAAATTACAAGAGGGACACTACTTACTCCTCGAAAGTGGATAAACTAAATTCACTCCAGATTCCGAGGTACATCCGTCTTGGCACATCCTCCGCCAAGAAAAGCAACAACAACACCACAACCAAAAATCAACAGGTCATAATTCAAAATAACTCACAACGTACAACTAATTTATCCAAATCAAATGTGTCGCAACAATTCAAGTCGCAGGTCACCAAACGGGCCAAGTAGTTGACTGCATAAGTGATGTCAGGTCTTGTCATGATTGATATGTACAGAATTGTACCAACCTTGCTTTTATAGGACCTTTGGGCATTCCTTAACGACTTTGGATCTGGAAAGAGGTTACTTGACTTGTCAACATTGAAATAGAAGTTTGGAGGTAGAGGAGTATTATACACCGTCTGAACTTCAACACCTGATGTTTCAACATAATTTTTAATGTAAGTCTCCTGGGATAAAGATATCCTATTGACTCTGCCATGTTGATCCCGGATAATTTTGACATCTACTCCAAGGAAAGTATTTATTCCTTGATCGTTCGCATCGATTTCCTTCAACAGATAAGATTCTTGTAAACTTGAGATTGTATTCGTGATAATTTTGTTATCAGCAGCAGTAAATATCATATCATCCACAAACACTCCTAGTACAGCAACAACTTTGCCCTTAGATTCCTTAATAAATGTTGATGGGAAAGCAGTTGATTTCCTAAAACCAAGTTTCACTAAAGAAGAGGACAGAGTTTCGTGCCAAAGTCTACCAGCTTGTTTTAGACCATAAAGACCACGGTTGAGCTTATACAATCACTTACTCAATTAAGTTAAAACTAAATACACAAATGTCACACTGCATATGCATCCAGTTGTAAAGAGAAGTCAAATACGAGACCTGGTCACAAAGTGATACGATTCTTACCATCCACTAGAGAAAGCCGGTTGAAATCAGGTCAACATAAAAGGAGAGCAGTTTCCCCCTCTACGCTCGTGGTGGTTATTTCTTATAATTTAACTACTTCATGATATTTCTTTATATTTTCTGATTTTACTTAGATTTTTATCTTTCCTTTTATATCGATTTAATCACAATACTATATCAACTATCTGATATACTTAACTGAATCTCACGAGTGAACCAAGGGTATATTATACGGTGTGTTTGCTACTCTTATCTGATTTGAGTCTAACTACTCTACGGCGAACTTTTACCAAATTATGCTAATTTGTCTTATTGCTTATAGCAAAGCTTATTGCAATCACTTTATTAAATTAATTTAAACGGTATGTATCAAATTGTTTTTCTCATTATGACTATTCACTAATTCTACTGGAAAATGACACAAAAAGGAGGTCACAGGCCAATGATACAAACATTATAAAACGGGAGCCGAATAACTGAGAAAGCGCACCTGACCTGACACTATGTCTTCAACCGGTGACTTGAGAAACGACCGAATTCATAGTGGCCGCGTATCTTATTTCTCTCAAGATCTAGCCAGCTGATCTCATCTCCATCTTTGAGAAGTTGCAGGTGAACGGGTTTCCCCTGCTTCATAGATTACAAAACAAGGATATTTGGCGTCTTTGAAACTTTCCAGCCAGAATCAATGCTATATCAAATACCAGAAGCCTTTTGGTTGAGCAAGATTTAAATAGAAGCGTCTTCTATTCTGTTAATTAATTTGCCAAAACAAAACATTGAATTTTCCATCTTAAATGTGTATTATGAATTCCGTAATAGTAGTACAGACACCTTTGAATTGTTGTAATCGTTTAGTATAGGTTTAGCTAGAATTATTTCACTTGCAAAAGTTATGCATTGAAGTAGGTCTGAAAAAACGGAGAGCGCCGAATTTTTAGTGATCGATCATAATACACCTATCGTCACCAACTTTTTAAGAATAATACTGATTCTGTTACTTTACAGCATTTTTTCTCAACACAATGGTAACTCCAAGTAGGAAAAGAAAGGCAACGGATTTGATATCAGAAGGAAATTCTGTAAGAAGCCCAGCCAAGCAAGCTAAAACACATGCAAGCCATAAACATAGTTTTGAAACTGTCCGTGCTTCTCGTTACAAAACAATCAATGAGAAGCCTGTTGCAAGAAACACACCACTTGATGTTTTTGTATGGGGCTCTGGTTCTATGTGTGAATTGGGCTTAGGCCCCGATGCAAAAACCAAGGAAGTCAAAAGGCCAAGATTAAATCCGTTTTTGAAAAAAGATGAGGTTGGTATTGTTGATTTTGCTGTTGGGGGTATGCATACTCTAGCATTAGACAAAGATAACAACTTATGGTCTTGGGGTACAAATGATTCAGCAGTACTTGGAAGGGATACAACTGCAGATGCAGAAAAGAATTTAAGAGATATGGATGCTGATGAATCTGATGATGAAGATGGTGATTTGAATGAAGCAGAATCAACACCTGGTAAAGTTCAAGGTTTGCCAAATAATGATCGAATTGTCAGGATTGCAGCTAGTGATAACTTGTCCGTTGTTCTTTTAGAAAGTGGTGATGTGTGGGCATGGGGTACTTTTAGGAACAATGAGGGTATTCTTGGCTTTTCTAAAAGTGTTAAAATTCAAAAAACGCCTATTAGAATTGAAGAACTTGAAAATATTGTTTCCATTGTTGGTGGTAAAGATCATATTTTAGCATTGGATAATAAAGGTATTGTTTATGCCTGGGGTAATGGACAACAGTATCAACTAGGTCGTAAAATTATGGAAAGATCATTATTATCTTCTTTAGAACCAAGATCATTTGGATTGAAAAACATCAAATTTATTGGAACTGGTGACTTTCATTGTTTTGCTATAACTACCAGTGGTAAAGTTTTAGCGTGGGGTTTAAATCAATATGGTCAGTGTGGTGTAGATATGAACATTGATGATGGCGCCATTGTTAGTAAACCAAGTGAAATAAAGGCTTTAGCTGGAAAAGATATTGTTTACATTACTGGAGGAGAACATCATTCTGTTGCAGTTTCAGCTTCAGGTGATGTTTATGCATGGGGTAGAAATGATATGAAAGAAACTGGTATTACAAAATTTAACAAAGACGATTGTATCCTTGACAATTTTGGTAATGTACGTGTTTTGAAAGTCCCTACAAGAGTTACACTTCCGCCTGTATCTACAGTTTCATGTGGATCACACCATACTTTAGCATTAACAAAAGATGGTTTTGTATTTGCATGGGGTTTTGCTGATACTTACGCTTGTGGATTAGGTAATTTAGATGATGATGTTGAAAAGCCAACTCGGATTGATAATACAGCAACTAAAGAACATAAAATTGAGTTGATTGGTTGTGGTGGACAATTCAGTGTAAGTGCTGGTATTAAATTAGACGAAGATGCTATTGAAGAGAGACTAGATAAAATTGAAAAGTTTGAAGAGGAGAATCAAGATTGAATTATAATTTTGATTTGACTACATTGGGTTTAGTACAACATGTACATGTATTAATTTTTAATTTATTTACAAATATACTATAGAATTATGTAATAATTGACTATAATATAGTATTATCATTTCTAACTAGTAAACCATTTTCAGTCAAAAAGTTCTTAACATCGCTAACTTTATATTCACCTCTATGGAACATACCAGCACCTAATGCTGCATCTGTTTTTGTATTTTTGAAAACATCAACAAAATGTTGAGGATTACCTGCACCCGAAGATGCAATAACTGGAATTGATACATTTGATTTCACCATATTGATAAGTTCAAAATCATAACCAGAATTAGATCCATCTTTATCAATACAATTTAATAAGATTTCACCAGCACCTAGTTTCTCACAAGCAATACATAATTCAACAGCACCCAAATCATGAACTTTTCTTCCACCTTGAGAAGTTACTTTCCAATAGCAATTAGTTTCACCATTGGGACCTAACTGTTTAGGTTTGATTGTTTTATAAGGACAAATTTCATTATTTGGGACATACCATCTTTTAGGATCAACTGATATCACAACTGCTTGAACACCATAAGCGGCAGATATTGCTTCAATTGCAGAAGTTCCTGTACCTTTACAACCATTAGCATAAAATTCTTCAGCTATACGCACAGCATCTGAACCTATTGAAACTTTATCAGCACCAGCATGAAAGTACATTGAAGCAACTTCTAAAGCAGAATGTTTAGTTCCATCAGGATCTGTGGTATCTTTAATACCACCACCTACAGTTAATGGTACAAAGCAGGTTTTCGCACTGAGTCTTAAAACTTCAAGCATTGGCAGATCTTTTATTGGAGAATTTCTAAATGAAGTTATATTTAAAAATGTAACTTCATCTGCACCCTGTAAATAATATTTTTCAGCCATTTCAACTGGTTTACCCAAGTTTCTGACATTTGAATTACCATCTGAATTTTTCTCTCTAACATCGTATTGATCTCCTTTAGTAACAACCAAATCACCTTGATCATTGGTTCTTACATCAAGACAAGCAATTATTCTTCTAGTTAAACCTGTTTCGGTTCTTTCGATTTTAGAAGATAATGGTTTTGAATCGTCTATAGCATGTGGAGTGTTTTCGATAAATGACTTGAGGACTTTTAGACCTGCAACACCAGATTTCTCAGGATGAAACTGAGTTGCAAATATATTATCTTTTGAAACGGCCGCAACAAAAGTTTCATCTAAATACGTACACTTAGCTAGCTCCCAACCATTAGATTCTAAATCTTTCAACTCATCATTTGAACGAATTGCAGCATAAGAATGAACAAAATAATAGAAATTACTTGGGGATATACCATAAAGTTTAGAATCACAAGTTAAGAAGACTGAATTCCAACCAATTTGTGGTACACTTTTATTTGATGAGTTAAATTTTGACAATTTACCTGGTAGATAATTTAAACCGATAACACCTTCACTTTCTTCACTACCTTGAAATAAAGTTTGTAAACCAACGCAAATACCCATTATTCTTCTACCACTTTTGATATAATTATTCAATGGGTCAATAAAAGAGCGCTGATGAAGTTCATGAACAAAATGGCCAAAATTACCTACCCCAGGTAATAATAGCAGCTCACAAGAATTCAATCTAGGGTCTGATCCGTGAGTTATGAATTCAACTGTATGACCGAGAGCTGTAATTGCATTCGAAAGTGATCTCAAATTTCCTGAATTAACATCAATAACATGAACCACTGTCATATTTTTGAATTCGGTATGCGTTAACGTGGAGTTTTATGTTGTTTTTAGAAAGTATTAGATCTAGTGAATTATCACTGGAGTCAAATCACGTTTCCGAGATTTGAGGTGACTAATTTCTTTTTTTTTTCTTCAACTAATAGGTTTTTATTTTTTTTCTGTTTTTTCGAGGTTTACAAAATGGCTACTCTTAAAAGATAGATTAAAGTCTATGCCCAGTCTTGAAGCAGTAACGTGGCAGAGTGAAAATGTTTATAGAAATATGAATAATAGCTATTCAATATGATCTAGAAACAAGTGAAAAAAGAAAGTTTATATATTTAATTTTGGTAGAAAAGAGTGCAGTTTCAGAACGGTTTTAATTCTATTTCTTTTTGTACAGTTTATTTCTTCAAAGCTCTTCTTGCCCTTGCAGCAGCAGCGAGCTTTCTTAACATAGATTCGGTTGTTGCAAAATCAACACAAGCATCAGTGACAGAGACACCATATTTTAATTGAGATAGATCATTAGGAATCTTTTGATTACCAGCATTGATATTTGATTCAATCATAACACCAATGATTCTATCTTCACCATTCGAAACTTGTCTACAAACTTCATCATTAACTATAGGTTGGTTTCTGTAATCTTTATTAGAATTACCATGAGAGCAATCAATCATAATACTGATATTTTCAGGCATACTTTCCTTTGCCTCTTTCACAGACTGTTCATCATAATTTGTACCTTTCTTACCACCTCTTAAAATTACAAAGCAAGAATCGTTACCCTTGGTTGTAATGATAGCTGCTAAACCGGATTTCGTGACACCCATAAAATGATGAGTGTTTGCAGCAGCTTGACAAGCATCAATAGCGACACCTAAAGTACCATCAGTACCATTTTTAAAACCAATTGGGAATGATAAACCTGAAGCCAATTCTCTGTGCAATTGGGATTCAGTAGTTCTTGCACCAATCGCACCAAATGAGAGACAGTCAGATAAGTATTGAGGAGATGTTGTATCCAACATTTCTGAACCGATAGGTAAACCTAAGTCGGTAATTCCAACGAATAACTTCCTAGCCAATCTCAAACCTTTGTTGATATTGAAAGATCCATTGAGATCTGGATCGTTGATCAAACCTTTCCAACCGACAGTTGTTCTTGGTTTCTCCAAATAAGCTCTCATAATAACGACAATATCATCCTTTAATTCATCAGCTAAAGGTTTCAACAAGTTTGCATATTCGTAAGCAAGCTTTTCATCGTGCAAGGAGCATGGACCAACAACAACAAGGAGTCTATCGTCGGTTCTTTTGACAATGTTTGTAGCATCTTTACGACCTTGGATTGCAGTGCGTAGAGATGCAGCAGTTGCTGGAATCTCTTGCAGCAAGAGTTCAGGGGAAATGAGAGGGGTATTTGCAAGAATTCTCAAGTCGTCGTATTCTTCAACGTTAGCCATTAGTAAGTTATCTGTCGAAGTGCAGAAAATAACAAATAAGGATCAGAGAGTGGGCAGAATAAGCACAAAATCAGCAGAACGGAAGAACGGTAGATTGGAAAGTGGAAAAACTGCTAGTGGATCTGGAAAATGTGTCATACTTTGCCAGAGCAGGCCGAGTGAAAAAAAAAACTATTATCCCGGAAAATTATTGCACGTGACACGCACGTGACACTCAGGAAGCAATTTTGGCCGAGCCGAGCCGAGCCGCCTTTCTGTTGCCCGCGACACGGTTGCTGTCGCGCCTCGGGACCCGCGCCTCGAGTTTGTTCGGTTCCGTCCCTTGGGCGTCTTCCGAAGAGCACCTGACTCGGTGCAGAACTGTTGGATGGACTGCATTGCAAACTCTGGCGGGTAGAAAGAAGCACACTTGCAGCCAGCGACATCATGAAGGCTTCCAGCAGCAGGTATGAAGAGCTAGAGTCTGGCATTGCATTGCAAGTGCTGGACAGGGGCTCGGCGTCTGTCTCAATCTCGGAGTCAACCGATGCCAGTGCTGATCTTGAAAATAACCACTTCTCGGATCTGCGTCTTACCCAAAGTTGGCCAAATTCAAGATTCATGCAGTCTGCGAGCACATTCTTCAATGGCACTGGAAAGCACTACTCACATCAGAAGATTGTTGAATGGAGTTATGTGGTGTTGACAGTTTGTGTTATGCGATTGGCGTTTGCTAGGCTCTCGGTGTTCCCGAATCAGGAGACCCAGTTGATCGCGTGCGGAGATACCGATGTCATTTGGAAAGGGCATATGGACGAATGTGGTATTTCTGGTGAAGAGTGTTTACCCAAATTTACTAATCATGAAACTGTCAAGGTCAGATGCTCTGCCTTCTGTAGGAATGGCGGTAAAGCGTGGAACGTTATCAGATACGCCGATAAGACCGTACAGTACGAACCTTTCTTAATACATTCCTTTGATGACGCTGACGCTGCAGCTGATGATGAGAACCACCAAACTGTTATTTACAGAGCTGATAGTTTCCCCTGTATGGCGGGCATTGAGCAGGGGTATATCAGTGAAGTATGGGGTGGGAGTATAGAGCTCGAACTTCAGGATTACTGGATCAAAAGTGATGAATTTGATGCTGAATTTCCTGCAAGCTTCAAAATCAGACCTTTGAGAGGTGGGCACGATTTGTTAGTTGCTGGAATCTTGTTAGGTATGATTCTGACGATTGGTACCGTTTTCCTTGTATTCAATGAAACTCTCTTCTATTTCACTGTCTTTGGAATAGTGTATACAACTATTGTACTGTGCGGCGATCCACCAGTAGATGTTCATGATACGGAGTCTAGCTACGAGTTGATTTCCATTTGGATACAAAGGCTCGTCCCACTTACAGGTTTAGTTTGGATTTGCCGTGGTAAATATAAAACTTTGTTAGCTAGGCTTACATGGATTGCTGGCTTGTGGTTTACCTCGTTGGATAATTTAACATTCGAGCAATTGCCGATTGATAGGCTAGTATGGGATGATATTAAGAATGAGAAAGGTGGAATCCTGGCTGTTACAGGTGTTTTCATTCTAGTACTTGTATGCGCAATATACCAGGCAAGAATCTTACATTTGGAAGGAAAATTGACCAAATATGTAATCAATTACAGTATTGGTTTACTCGTATTTGTCGTCATTGGACAATTGCATTCACCGGGACTAGCATTACGTATTCATCACTGGGTTATTGGTCTAGTTTTGATATGGGGATGCAGAGAAATACCACCTTCATCGACTCTACTCCATGGACTTTGTCTTGGCCTTATTATTAATGGGATAGGAAGATGGGGATTTGCTTCAATATTAGAACCGGTTGCTCAGGTATCAAGAGATCACCAAGATGTTACTGTCCCGGAACCGCATTTAGATATTGACATCGCAACAGGTGAATACAGTGTCACTCTTACTTCAGGTCCAGAAAATCCAATTCAAAAGTTCGATGCATGTCAAGTTTATGTTGATGATTTACTTTTCAGTAGAGACTGTGTTGGCACCGGAATCAAACCTGATGAAAACAAGTACATCCGTGCCTGGGCCTGTGTTCCGGGCAACCATTGTCGCTGGAGCAATACTATTACGCTTTGAAGTAGTGTATTATGGATACACCATCCGTATACTCTGTTTAAGAGCAAATTTGTGGAAAAAACATGAGTAAAAAAAGAAAAGAAAAGATCATCCAGACGCACGGCAACGCGGAACTGAACTGCCCGTGAAGCCGTTAGCTCGATAACGAAAAAAAAATTTTTTCAGTCTGAGCATCGCCTGTTTGTCACGTCACGTCGCGTGCTTTTTGACGTCAAACGTTTGTACGGAGATGCATTTGTGAGCTTACTAGCATCACTTGAATATATAAGACTTTAGTGCTGCTCTGCTTACTTTTCAGTGCAGCTACATACTTCCTTTCTTTCTCTATCTGCTCTTTGTTGCTGTCAAGGCTTTTGACGCAATCTGTCCAGATCACATCCACCTTTATCAGGATTCAAGCCCCATCCACATTTCCAAACCTTAAAAGTATTGAAAAAAAAATATTTTTTTTTCAGGAACAACGATAAAACAAACTTCTGAAACTTTTTTTTTTCAGAGGCTATATAATTTGAATCAATAAGATGGCATCAGAGAAACTTGATCTGTCACTCTCACCAGAGGAGAAACATGATCGTTCTTCTCAAGAATCTTCAATCACGGCAGAAATCGATAGTATCTCAATTCTATCAACTCCAGAACCTGAAAATGAAACCGACATCTCTGACAGATCAAATAAACTGTTGCCATGGGGTCTTGATACGTTCTATCACTGGTTAGAAATTGATGGTACACAAGGTTTTACACTATCACAACTTTTTTTGTTCAATCATGATCTAAGACCAGTTGAGGAAGCTCGTCGTAAATGGGCATGGTATCATTACGTTTTCTTTTGGATTGCGGATGCTTTCAATATTAACACATGGCAAATTGCAGCAACAGGTGTTAAAGCTGGTTTATCTTGGTGGGTCACTTGGATCACAATTTGGATTGGTTATGGATTTTGTGGTGCGTTTGTTACAGCTGCAGCTAGAGTAGGTAATGCATATCATATATCCTTCCCTGTTTCATGCCGTTCCTCTTTTGGTACTTGGGGTTCTTTGTGGCCTGTCATCAATAGAGTATTCATGGCATGTGTTTGGTTTGGTGTTCAATCAACTATAGGTGGTAATTGTGTTGAATTAATGCTTAGAGCTATATTTGGTAATGATATGGAAGCAAAGATCCCAAATAAACTTAGTGGCAATATTACTAGTTTTAAATTACTTTCCTTTTTTCTTTTCTGGCTGTTTCAATTACCATTCATTTACCTCCCACCTCATGTTGTCCGTCATTTATTCACTGTCAAAGCTATTGTTTGTCCAATTGCAGGAATTGCTTTCCTTATTTGGACTTTAAAGAAAGCTGGTGGTGGTGGTCCCGTCATTCATCAACCTTCGACGATTTCCGGTTCTGAATTCGGTTGGGCTTTTGTTAATTCTTCAATGAATTCACTTGCTAACTTTGCTACAGTTATCGTTAATACCCCTGATTTCTCAAGATTTGCAAACAAGCCGGGAGCTTCTATTTGGTCACAGTTCATTGCTTTACCGGTATCTTTTTCTGTTACTTGTTTGATTGGTATCCTTGTTTCTTCAGCTTCTACTGTCATGTATGGTAAAACTTTTTGGAACCCATTAGATGTTTTAGGCCAGTTTTTGAACGGATATTCCAGCGGTGATAGAGGTGGAGTTTTCCTTATTGCATTAGGTTTTGCAATTGCCCAAGTTGGTACTAATATTTCCGCTAATTCACTTTCAGCGGGTACTGATATGACTGCTTTGTTGCCAAAATTTATCAACATTCGTCGTGGTGGATTCATTTGTGCAGCTATCGGTTTTGCTATATGTCCTTGGAATTTAATGACTTCATCTTCCAGATTTACAACATACCTTTCTGCATATTCAGTTTTCCTTTCCGCAATTGCTGGTACAGTTTTCTGTGATTACTATATCTTGAGAAAAGGTTATCTTATCTTACCTGATCTTTACAGAGCTTCGAAATCCTCACCATATTTTTATAATGGTGGTTTCAACTGGAGAGCATACGCTGCATATATTTGCGGTATTTTACCAAATATTGTTGGTTTTGTTGGTCAAACTGAAACTCATAAAGTCCCAATTGGTGCTACATATGTTTACTATTTCTCATTCTTTACAGGTTACCTTGCAAGTGCATCAGTTTTATTACTTGCATCACTTATTTACCCAGTTGGTGGATTACCAGATTGCAAAATGTTTGAATTCAAATTTTTTGAAGAATGGCAAGAAGTTGAAGATTTTGATGAAATTTTTGCTGGTAAAGATAACGGACTAACACCAATTTATACCGGTGAATCTGAACGCTGGGAAAAAATTTTGCAAGCCTCATAAATTTGAGACGAAAAATAAAAAAAAAACACTAAGCCAATCAATCTTTTAATCATTTTTGAATGTTTTGTTTTTCCCTCCTCCAGTTCTATATAAATAAAAAACATTGTAATTCTATTCTACGCATTCCAAAATATATCATGACTTATGTATAATATATAATCTTAGCATTTAGCCTCTAAATGGCGTTATCAATTCTCCTATAAACATGTATTTCGTTATCTTCAACTTGGTATATACATAAAGAATTTCTTCACACACCCAGAAAACATTTTTTTGATAAGAAAATACCACCTTAGAACCGCTCTCATATCGGCGGGAAGCGTCGTAAATGAAGCATGCGCACAAATATTCTATCAGGGGACTTGTATATTACTGAAATTCAAGAATACTCTATAGAGATGCCGCTAAAGGGATGGCATGTAATTATTGTGGGATGACAGATGATTTACCAGTTTACGCTTATTACAAAAATAGGCTGACATGATAAGCCTCTGCCAAACACACCAGCAAAGCGCCCCATCACACACACGGAGCTGCGATAGTTCGTCGTGCCGTGGGAAATGAGAAACCCTAACTCATGTCTTACTACTGCTAAATAGAACCACTCGCTGTGCATGCTACAAAAAACTGGGATTCTGATCATGGAAAATACCACAAAAACAATTTTGACTCAGGTCGTAATTTCATGCTGCTGTGCGGTATTTGCTTATCAGCAGCGCGGAGAGGCGCTGTGCGGGCTGTGATTGGTCCACAAGTGCACTCAGGGCGATGTGTGTGTCCAGATGTGCTGGCCAAGCGGGTGGGAGCAGCAACCTGCCGTCACTGTGCCCAGTTAGTCAATAATACCACAGACTCGGGGTGTCTCACAGCCGATACGGCGGTAGAAGAACCACTGCCCTACATGTTTTGGTTCAAGTTTCTCTGTTATCTGTGATTGTTCTTATCTCCAAAAGTTTGATAAAATGTTCTATAACGGTGACTGACTGGTACCTTCAAATCAAAAACCTTACTGTCTATATAAAAAAACAGAATTCCGTCAGCTGCAAGATATAGAACTCTGAAACTTGTTTGTGATCCCCCTTATACACTTTCTTGTTCGATACACAAAGCAGCATCAACCACTCAGTGCCAGTAATGGACCCAGAAAAGAAAGATCAAACGCTACTAGAAACAACAGATGTTGTAGGTGAGGTCGATTCTGTCCCAGCTTCTCAATCTTCCTATGACTCCAAACCTCACCCAATAGATGAAAGTTTGGATGATCAAAAACCTAAATGGCATCCTAAAAGTTTGTATAAAATTTTGGAAATTGATGGTACTCAGGGCTATTCATTATCACAACTTTTTCTTCTCAACTATGACTTAAGACCTGTTGAAGAAGCTCGTCGTAAATGGACATGGTACCATTATGTGTTTTTCTGGATTGCGGACTCCTTCAATATAAACACATGGCAGATCGCTGCAACTGGTGTGCAAGCGGGTTTGTCTTGGTGGGTCACTTGGATTACCATTTGGGTTGGATATGGACTTTGTGGTGCGTTTGTTACCGCATCTGCTAGAGTAGGTAATGCTTATCATATTTCCTTCCCTGTTTCATGCCGTTCCTCTTTTGGTATTTGGGGTTCTCTTTGGCCAGTCCTTAACAGAGTCTTCATGTCATGTATTTGGTTTGGTGTCCAATCCACCATTGGTGGTAATTGTGTTGAATTAATGCTTAGAGCGATTTTCGGAAATGACATGAATGTCAAGATCCCAAACAAACTTAGTGGTAATATTACCAGTTTTCAACTTCTATCTTTCTTTTTGTTCTGGTTCTGTCAATTGCCTTTTATTTATTTCCCACCTCATGTTGTGCGTCATTTATTCACTGTTAAAGCTATTGTCTGTCCAATTGCAGGTATCGCTTTCCTTATTTGGACTTTGAAGAAAGCTGGTGGTGGTGGTCCCGTCATTCATCAAGGATCCTCTATATCAGGCTCAGAATTCGGCTGGGCGTTTGTTAATTCCACAATGAATTCACTTGCAAACTTTGCTACTTTGATTGTCAATGCTCCTGATTTCTCAAGATTTGCAAACAAGCCTGGTGCTGCTGTATGGTCACAATTCATTTCTTTACCTATCTGTTTCTCGATTACTTGTTTGATTGGTATCCTTGTTTCTTCAGCTTCTACTGTCCTATATGGTGTTACTTATTGGAATCCATTGGATGTTTTGGGACAATTCTTGAACGGATATTCTAGAGGTGACAGAGGTGGAGTTTTCCTCATTGCATTAGGTTTTGCAATTGCCCAAGTCGGTACTAACATTTCTGCAAACTCTCTTTCAGCGGGTACTGATATGACTGCTTTATTGCCAAAATTCATCAACATTCGTCGTGGTGGATTCATTTGTGCAGCTATCGGTTTTGCTATATGTCCTTGGAATTTAATGACCTCATCTTCTAGATTTACAACATACCTTTCTGCATATTCAGTTTTCCTTTCCGCAATTGCTGGTACAATTTTTTGCGACTATTACATTCTTAAGAAAGGTCTCCTTAATCTACCAGAGCTTTACAAGGCAAATAAATCGTCACCGTATTATTACAACCTCGGTATCAACTGGAGAGCATACGTTGCCTACATTAGTGGTATTTTACCAAATATTGTTGGATTTGTTGGTGAAACAAAAACTCACAAAGTTCCGATCGGTGCAACTTATGTTTACTATTTCTCCTTCTTCACAGGTTATTTGGCAAGTACTTGTGTGCTTGTTATTCTCTCCCTTATCTCACCTCCTGATGGTTTACCAGACTGTAAAATCTTTGAATTCAAATTTTTCGAAGAATGGCAGGATGTTGAAGACTTTGATAAGTACTTTGAAGGTCAGGATACTGGATTAACTCCAATATATAGTGGAGAATCCGATCGTTGGACCAAAACTGTTCGCTCAAGATCCTCAAAGGTTTAAACTAATCCATTTTTTTACTTAATCTTTTGCTTCTCTTGATTTTATAAACTTTAATTAAACTTCTCCCGTTTTCCGTTCAACAACAAACAGTAATTCATTGAAACTATAAATCAATTTTGCCCTTTTGTTTAGCATTCGTCGAATACACGGAGGCTCACATGATGGAAATAGTTATAAAATACGAGCCGAACTGGAAGGTCAATATTCCGCGCAGCAAAAAATTTTCAGGGTTAAAAATTCATGTCGTCCACTTCAAGAGCCATTCATCCCAAGTATTGTAGTTGGAAAAATCTATATGTATTTTCTTCTTTAAATATATCAGTAAACATAGAACATTATGCCACCAAAGAAACAAGTTGAAGAAAAGAAGATCCTTTTAGGTCGTCCAGGTAACAATCTTAAGTCTGGTATTGTCGGTTTGGCTAATGTTGGTAAATCTACCTTTTTTCAAGCTATTACCAGATGTCCATTAGGAAACCCAGCAAACTACCCATTCGCAACTATTGAACCAGAAGAAGCAAGAGTTATTGTTCCATCTCCAAGATTGGATACCTTAATGGAAATGTACGGTAGACCAAAAAAGGTTCCAGCATATATTACCATTTATGATATTGCAGGTTTAACTAGAGGTGCTTCAAAAGGTGAAGGTTTAGGAAATGAATTTTTGGCGAACATTAGATCTGTGGATGCAATTTACCAAGTTGTTAGATGTTTCGATGATGCTGAAATTATTCATATTGAAGGTGATGTTAACCCCGTTAGAGATTTAGAAATTATCAGTAATGAATTAAGATTAAAGGATATTGAATTCGCTGAAAAGCATTTAGAAGCAATTGAAAAAATTACCAAAAGAGGTGGTCAAAGTTTAGAAGTCAAGCAAAAGAAGGAAGAAGCAGCAATTGTTGAAAGAATCATTCAATTATTAAAAGACGGTCATAGAGTTGCTAACCAAAATTGGAGTGCAAAAGAAGTTGAAATTATTAACTCTATGTTCCTCCTTACTGCAAAACCATCAATTTACTTGATTAACTTATCTGAAAAAGACTTCTTGAGAAAGAAGAACAAATGGTTGCCAAAGATTAAAGAATGGGTTGATACATATTCTCCAGGTGATGCTATCATTCCATTATCTGTTTCTTATGAAGAAAGATTATCTCATATGGAAACAGATGAAGAAAGGGCTGAAGAAGAAAAGAGAATTGGTGCGCCATCTGTTTTACCAAAGTTAATTACTTTGATGAGATCAAAGCTACATTTAATTTCTTACTTTACTGCCGGTGAAAAGACAGAAGTTAGAGAATGGACCATTAGAGAAGGTACTAAGGCGCCACAGGCAGCAGGTGTTATTCACACTGATTTGATGAAGACCTTTATTTTAGCTAATGTTATGAAATTTAATGATCTTGTTGAATGTGGTTCAGAAGCAGCTGTAAAAGCAGCTGGTAAATTGATGCAAAAGGGTAAAGATTACGTTGTTGAAGATGGTGACGTGATTTACTTCAGAGCAGGTGCAGGGAAGAATTAAGCACTAATTTACGTGTTATCTTTCACATTTTTCAGATACCTTTTTTGGGCTTTCAATCTTTGTAAAATTTTACTTTATACACCTGACTTTATAAATCATAGGCAATAACAACTTCTACGATTTTGAATGAAGATAATGCGGGTACCACTCATAGCAATGATATGTTTTGAGTGCAAAAGGCTCAGCATTTGGTAGCTTGAGAGGAATTTTCTGCAGGTGCACAGGGTGTTGAGGCGAATAATTTTGTAATGATACACTACTATCAGTTGACATTAAAACTAGACTAAAATCAGTGACCACTGGGCAAAAAACAACCATGCTACCAGCTATTGCCACCAGATCTTTTAGGATTAAAAGTGCTCTTCTTTTGAGCTCTACAAATACACGTTTGTTTGCCTCCTCTCGGTTTTTAAAGCAGTCAGAGACTTCAAAACCCGAAAAGAGTGGGGTTACTGGAAACACTGGAAGAGAGCATGAAGCAGCTGCTCAATCAAGCACAGAAACACCACCTCCTAAAAAAACTTACTCTAGGCGCCCTTTGTCCAGTATTCCTATTGGTAGTGAAGGGTATGCTTCTCAAACCATGAAGAAAAAACCAATTGAGTATCTCTCCTGGAAATCATTCGTCTTGTTTATCGCTGTTGGTGCTGGTTTAACAGCGTTGTTCCGCTCAGAGAAGGAAAAACTCAAGCTCAGGAAAGAAGCAGAAGCAAATAGAGGTATGGGTAAGCCATTGATCGGAGGTCCATTCAATTTGGTTACTCATGATGGAGTTCCTTTCACTGAAAAGAACTTGATTGGTAAGTTCAGTATTATCTATTTTGGGTTTACACACTGCCCAGATATCTGTCCGGATGAATTGGATAAGCTTGGCCTAATGCTTGATGAGTTGAAGAAGAAAGGTGTAGAATTGCAACCAATCTTTATCACTTGTGATCCTGCAAGGGATTCTCCTGCTGTTTTGAAGGAATATTTGAGTGAGTTCCATCCAGATATTATTGGTTTAACTGGTGATTATGAAGAAGTGAAAAAATGTTGCAGAAATTACAGAGTTTATTTCAGTACTCCAAAAGACCTCAAGCCTGGTGAAGATTACCTTGTTGACCACTCAATTTTCTTCTACTTAATGGATCCAGAAGGAGAATTCATTGATGTCTTGGGTAGAAACTACGATGCTAAAGGTGCTGTTGAGAAAATCATCAAAGACGTCAAGGTATACGAACCTAGACATGTGCGTGAAGCGAAGAAAGAAGGTATGTTTGGCTGGCTATATAAATAGAGATAGAATATTTCAGTACCTCAGATGCAATCCCGTGTATATCAGACCTGTATATAGTTACAAATTGTAAGAAACATGGTTCTTGCCTCACAAGCTGTGACAGCAGCATGAATTGGGCGCCGCAAACCCAACGATGAAATGGTGCTGCAGCATCCCAGGAGTAGGGAAACAGGAGGGGGGCGTGGAATTGGGTTTGTGGGAGGAAGTGTCTTTTTCTCGGGCAGCGCTGATTCCACCGAATAATACTCGTTGTTCCATTTGAATATTTTGCAACCAGTCGAATTTGGCGTGTTCTGAAACTTGATTTTTTCGCCATGTTCAACTTGCTGTTCTATCACGTACTTCTTCTCTTTCTCTTCTATCCTATCCTGTAATCAACAATGGTATGTCAAAACAGCCACAGAAGACACTTTGTCGAGGAACAATAGCAATACTAACTCTTTTTACGTGTCTTATCTCCATTTAGGTGCTTTTCAAACGTAAACAAATCACGTTTGTACCACCACCGCTTTTACCCCCTGACGCCAATGCGTCGACTCCAGTTTGGGTTATTCCAGAGACAGGCGAATGGTTCATCAATTACGAAACATATTTAGATAGAATGTCTTTCTATAATATCAAAAAGTTTGTGTGTGAAACTAGCGGTAACTCTAATTTCACGTTTTTTGAGGCATTAAAAGTTGAACATAACGAATTATTTTCAATGCAGTCTAATTTTCCCGAACCAGTTAAAGAGCCGATTTTGAGATTTGTATCCTTTTCCACTGTGCCTAGAATTGATTTGCTTGTGGATCAAGTATACACGAAATTCAAGGACGATTATTTCCCCGGAGATAAGGTTGTAGTAAAGCATGATTCAGGATATAGATCACAGGGTATTATAAAAGAGAAGGTTGTTTTTAACTCCAGAATGGATTCAGATGGTGTGATACGATCACCTTTTATTAGCTATAGAGTTTTTTTGCCTGCAGAACAAAAAGAAATCGATGTTGAAGATCCTACTTTGCTATATCGTGAAAGAAACAGGTTTACAAAATCATATGTGAAAACTTTTCTCAAAATGAGTTTAACAAGGTCGAACAGGGTTGGAGCCCCTTGGGTTATTAGGGAAGAAATTGCGAAACAGTACAAAATTTCATTAGATTGGCCAGCTGATCTCAAGCAATTTGACTCATCTTCTACTTCTGGTTCCCAGAAATCTTCCAAATCTATAGATATATTAAATCCATCGGTATACGGTTATGGTGATGATGAATACTCTAGTGATGCGGCATTATACGATACACAAAAGAAATTCAAGGAGATCAAACCTGCAAATGGCGAGAAAAAGAGTATTGCTTACCAACCTCATGGGGATGGAATCGAATTTGCTATGAAATCCACGAGAGGTTTTTCTCATACTGTTTTTGAAAACCTCAAGGAGACGCCTCCATCATCTGAGGCTATGGCTCAAAAATGGTGTCAGCATTGGTATCAAATCTTAAAACGAACAACAGCCTATTTTGAAGATTTAATAACACCAGATCCAGCTAGAGACAAGGTGATCAAACTTTTCAAATTTACTGGTGTCACTGTAACTGATAAGTTTGATCCAAATAATACACATTTCATCATTACCAAAAGAACATTTTCGCCTAAAGATGTTTATCCTGAAACAGATCCTTTTTTCTATGTTAATGTCAAGAGAATTAAGGTATGGCATTATGAGAAATGTCAACGGTTTTTCAAGAGTATAAAAATATCTAACCGAAAAATATACCAACTGGCAAAGAAGCAGGCTGTCAATAAAGGTATGGAAGTAATTGATTCACTGAATAATGAGAAAGCGGAAAATCGCTCGTATGCCAAAATTGCACCTGCTCAAGCTACTCCTAAGGTTGAAGACCAAAAGAGATCTAGTGAAACCCCAGCAGAAACACATAATGAGAAGAAATCACATAAAGCTCAAATTGTTGATGATTTGTATCTACCAACAAAGAATGTACCAAAACCACGCTGGAAGGAATTGGAAGGAAACGAAAAACTTCCATTTGATGACAGATTTTCAATGTCAAAAGTTATTGAAGTTTGGATGTTTGTGAATATGTTTCATGACGCATTTGTTATTGATACATTCACATTTGATGATTTCTTATATGCTTTGCAATGGAAAGATCCTTTGAGAAAATGTCCACTTTTGTTAGAAATCTTTTGCGCATTACTTTCAGCATTCATGAATGAAAAGGGAGAATTGCAGATAACTTTACCTGTCGACATTGAAGAAGAAATTAAACAGAAAGAAAAAGAGCTCAAAGAGAAAAAGAGAATGATTGCTAGGAAAGCAGCACGTGAGGAAAAAAGAAAAAATTCGGTTACTCTTGATGCTGAAGGACATGTAGTTGATGAAGACGATGATGATGATAACAATGAAGACGAAGAAGTTTTATCTGGTATTGAAGGTGAAGAAATCGAAGAGCTGGAAGATATAAACCATAATGCTTACTCTATATTGGATTATAAAAAGGTTTCATGGCATGAAAGACTTCAAAGGAGAGACTTTAAAAATGGACACTGGATTATCATATTACTTGGCATTTTTTCAATAAGTGAATACATTCCTTATATCAAGAAGGATATTACTCAGATTTATGAAATTTTGTCGCCTGTTGACGAAACTCCTACTCCTTCAACGCTAATGGAACATTTTTACAGGGATTTGGATGCAGTGAAAAGGGTGTCGATTTTATTTATTTTGATGACCTTACTTGTCGATGGAAATGTCGTCAGGGCCCATACTGAAGACGTTGTTGAAAGATCAACTAACTTAAGACGTGAAAAGCTTGAGATTCAAAAAGAAATAAGGTTAAAGATTGAAAGCGCCCATGCTGCTAACAAAGATGTCCTTGAGGCTTTACGTAGTATCGACATAAAAGAGATTAAACAGCGTGTTGAATCCCACGAGCTTAAAATGTTAAAAACTGAAGAGGAAAAATTGAAATTTTTGGAGTTGAAAAATAAAGGTGGTAGACCAATTCAGAATATTCTCCCGCCAGAACCAAGTGCTTTAGAGAAAGCAGTTGCAGCTGGTCATCCGGAATTCTTAAAGCTTTTGAATATCAGATGTGAGAAGGTTAAAGAAATTGAAGAGCTGAAAAAAAAGAAGCTTGAAATTGACAGAACCCTTGTTGAGTTGAATTGTCAAAGAGTTCGTTACCTTGGGAGAGATAAGGTGTGGAATCGTTACTGGTGGTTTGAGAGAAATGGCTTGCCAAACTTAGGGGGTAATAAAGAAGATGATGATGATGACGAAAATGAAAATGACAATGACAATGAAAACGACAACGATGAAGAAGATGGTATGGTTAGCAAGCAACATGGTGATGATAATGATAGTGATAGTGAATACGATTCAGAAACTTACTTGATGGGTAGACTATGGATTCAAGGACCTAGCAAACTTGATTTAGAACATTTGAATGAGAACGATGGTCTGGGAATCAAGCGAAAGAAAGCTGAAGAAGGTGATAAAGTACTCTTATCAGATTCTGATTGGGTCTATATTGATGAAATTGAAGATTTTGATAAACTTATTTCCTCACTTAATGACAAAGGGGTAAGAGAAAGAGTTCTGAAAAAGGAGTTAAATGACTGTAAAGAAGGTGTGTACTCTAGTTTCAAGGCAAGGAAGAAATTCTTGAATGGCGATGAAACAATCTCCAAATTTGCGAACTATGTAAAGGATTTGGAAAATGGTCTCACTAAGGAACAGCAGCTACATCAGACATCTAAGGTGAAGACAGAGAATGTCCCAGAGCCCGTCAATTACTTGAAAGACGATGAACTTGCGGGCGAAACTGTTTCCGAGAGTATATTAAAGGAAGATTTACTTAGTGACAATGAGCAAAGTATTCGTGTTACTAGATCAACCCGAAGTAAAAGACAATCAGAAGAACCTCTTGAGTCAAATCGATCAAAACGGCAATATTCAAGTTCTGAGCCCGATGAAACGACATCCTTAAAGTCAGTTCTGCAAACCATGGTTGATAATCTTGAGCTTCCATCTGCAAATGCTCCACCAGAGATAAGAACTCTAGTTTTATCGCTTGCAAGAAACACGTTAGCTAACCTTCAAGAATCACGTCGAGAGGAGAACCTTATCTATTGGGTCAACAGTTCCGCAATTGAAAAGATCGGACATTCTCATTATGATGGGCCCCTTATTGCTGAAATTACCTCAAAAACACGTGGTAGCCGTGGTCGTGGTAGAAAACCCCAAGCCAGATCGAGCGGCCGGAAAAAGAATTAATACTACGATCTGGATATTAGTCAATGTATATGTACTTTATCTTGCAAACTTGTAAAAGTAATAAAATAAATGTTTGTGCTTTTTTTTTTTACAGATACGCGGGAACTATTACGTACAATTTATTATTTGATTTCCTTGATTTTTCATTCGCAGAAAAGATGACATTTTGTTTGAAGTGAAAACTAGTATCTTAGTTCACCTAATCCCTCGTCAAAACTATAGAACTATTTATTTGAGAAGCTATAACTATGCTAAGGTTTAGTGTTAGAAGATCTCTTGCCTCTAGAAAATGCTTTGCACCAAATTCAATTAAGAGATATTTAGCCGATAGTCATAGCAAAACTCCTTCCCCTCAAGACTTAGCAAAAGAGTCTCAACTTCCAAAATTAGAGAATCCAGATTTACCTAATAGAGATATTAGTGCTAAAAGTAAGCTAGAAAAGCCAGAGTACGAAAAGGAAGGATTTAAGGTTCCAGAATGGAAAAAAGCTTTTGGTGAAACATTTGTTTCGATTTTTCGTATTGATATGGACAATGTCCGTGCTGGGACTATAGGAGGTTCAAAATATTACTACATGTGTAAAGATCAAGGTTTGCAATTCTCTGATGAGCCGTTGAGTGAAACAGCTCAATTTTGGTACGAAACTTTGGGTTTACCTAGAACATTTGCAATGTGGTTCCAAATTACTACTTTACATGTTTGGCTACTTTTTGTTCGTATGCGTGCAATGCCTTTCAAGGAAGGTAAGAACTATCAGCAGAAACTTGTTGACAAATTTTTTAAAGATATTGAATTAAGGTTGAGTGAAGAATTAAATGTTTTAAGTGGCCGTATCAGAGATACATATCTAAAAGATTTTCACTCCCAAATGCTTGGTATGATATTTTCATTAGATGAAGCGTTAGCTGTTAAAAACGATGATGTCCTTGCGGCAGCTGTGTGGAGAAACATCTTCAATGGTGATAAAAATATTGATATAGTCAAACTTGAGGCAATTGTGAGGTACATCAGGATGCAGCTATATGTTTTGGACAACATAAGTGATCGT
This sequence comes from Pichia sp. yHMH446, assembly GCA_030555725.1. NCBI lineage: Eukaryota > Fungi > Ascomycota > Pichiomycetes > Pichiales > Pichiaceae > Pichia > Pichia sp. yHMH446. The sequence continues at coordinate 145,750 of JANIWQ010000003.1, forward strand.
GCATTTGGATTTGGTGACTTTGAGTTTGTTGGTCCTAATGAAACTGTCGAACTACTATCAGACGCTGATAAAGAACAATTAAAACAAATGACCAAGGCTAAATACGAACCTGAAGATGGAAAAATCCTTCCATCTCAGAAATCAAAGCTCTCTCTTGAAGAATAGATCTTGTATATATAACTGTATTCCTCTTTGTCAATTATACCTTTTGTTGATTTGCTTCGTGTTAAACTTTGTAATGCATGTCAAATGTAAATCATCAGGCGAGCTAATCTTAACAATATTTCTTCTCACTTGAATCACCTAAGTGTTGTATTTTTTTCACCGATAGACATCTTTATAATAAAAACACTAAGATGAAACTCACACATTCTTTGATATCAGAAGCTCCATCTTTTATTTCTCCGATTGGAAGTCGAACACTCTGTTTGCGAAATTTAAACTTGACATCTCTAGATGCAATACATGTTTTAGAAACATGTGACATTCACACCACCATTGATCTTTCAAAAAATAGTTTATCAATGTTACCACAGTTTCCCAGACTGTCAAGAATTAATATCCTGCTTCTTGCTGACAACAATATTCAGTCTATAAGTGGTCTTAGAAATTTAGTGAATTTGGAGGCACTTTCTTTATCATTTAATGAAATTTTGTATCTCTCAAGTTTGGAAGAAATTAAAGAATTACCTAACTTACGCAGTCTGTATTTGATTGAAAATCCCGTCACAAACAATAAATATTACAGGTTATGGTGTATTTGGAGATTTCCTCGACTCGAAGTTTTGGACTTTCAGAGAATAAAGGATTCAGAGAGAAAAGAAGCTGAAGAAACATTCAAAGACGACAATCTCGTTCATTCTATTTTATCTGTTGGAGTAAATCATTCATCAGAATTGAATGGTACTGCCACTGAGAAGAAAAGCGGAATTTCTGAAGAAGAAAGAGAAACATTAGAAAAAAAATTACTAGAAGCAGATTCAATCGAAGAGATCCAAAGAATTGAAGAAATTTTAAATAGAGGACATTTTTAGCTTGTATATTAGAAAATATGGAAAGTATTAACTTTGAAACGTATTTAAGTCAAAATCCTTTGCATTTACAGAAGAAAGATCAGGAATCTCGAAACTACCATTAGTTATGTTGTTTTTTTTGGAGTGGCAAAGGTGACACGTCTCTCCTTGAGTATTGTTTGGATACCAAACTAAACTAGTTGTTTGAAAGCACTCAGAACACCTTGGTGACTTTAATTGCGACTTCAAAGCTTCTATCTCCTCCACTATTTTGTCATCTGATTTTGAAGCCAGCTCCTGAAAAGCTTCTCGCATCTGAAGATATGATTTCCTGCGTATCTCCGTATAGGTCTCATCCTTGATGATTTTGCAAGAATCTAACAAAAATAGCTCAAATAATGGTCTGTATTCCTCTTTATCAGTATTAGTCTTTGTTCCCAGAGTTCTTAAGTCATAATATTCTGTATTGTTAAAAGCATCCTCTGAATGCTCTTCACAAGAAATCACTGGTCTAAGTTTTCCTACTTGACCCGAATCTTTGATTTTGATGATATCAGCTTCATAATCATCAAAAATATTAACCAACCTAAAACCTAAACTCCAACCATAATCGAGACCACAGGTTACATGAGATTTCTTATCACAAAACTCACATTTGTTGATAGAACCACCATAAGACATGCAAACTTCACATGATTGAAAGGTATTTTTAATACTAACAGCTTGAGTATTACATACTGGTTGTAAAGAATCAGTCCCAAAGCGGACGCCTTCACTCATAACAGCACATAATACATGACACCACCTTCCTTCAATAGTACGCTTTAAAGCATCGGGAATAGAAATAGGATCACCTTTTACAGCTAAATCCATGTTTGGTTCTCTTGAATTGCAAAGCACGCAAGTGTAGTGAGTTGATACAAGAGGATGTAAGTCATTCGAGCAAGGATCACAGTGCCAATTAAATTCAGACACAAATCGATCTTTGCTCGATTCCAATTTAATACCATAACAAATTGCATGCACATTCAATCCACAGTTGGAGCATATTAGCATCATTTTAGTGTCTCCAAATTCACGACAAACACAGCATGGTCTTTTATTTGCATCAAATAGTGGTTGAAAGGTCTTTGCAGGTTTGACTTTCGATTTTTTGCTTGCCAAATATTGCTTCCATAAAACATATAACTCTTTACTTGCAGGCTTTAATTGTTGAGGGAAAGTCGTGATTGAATCATCCGAAATTAAAGGGCTATTGATATTAAACTTGCTCGTATACCTCCAAACCATCTTCTTGACAACATCGTCCGTGGAGTCTATCAATGGTAACAGTGCCTTACATTTAGCTGGAGACCACATTTTTGAGTATTCTTTATGAGCAGCTGCAGTGTTATACAGAGCGACAGGCTTCTTTGGTAAGCCGATTAATGCTTCTTTTTCATTTGCATCTGTCACAGCATTCGAAGACTCTTCATTTTGTTTGGAGCCAGTAGAACTTCCATGAATATCTTGTACTGCATTTGACATACCTTCCGGTTGCAGATGTGGTGGGACAGAAAAGTTTTCTAGCACTGTTGGAGGCAACATAGGCTGACTCTGAAAATCATGTGTTTTCAAGCTTAGAGATTTATTTTCTCCCTTATTTTCATAAACCTGGAAAACAAACTTTTTAATGTTGTTAGAGTTTGAAGTAGAGTCTGTAACAAAAGGGTTTTGAATAGGTGGTGTTTCAAAAACACCACTTTCTGGAACTGATGTTCTAGGAATATTTGCTCTCCTACGAGCACGTTTCCTAACATCCTTTGAAGTGACTTGATTAGGTTCTGTTTCAAATTCGGTAGAGGGCAGTCCTTCTTTACTGAACAAGGCAATCTCTTTTTCCAATGACTCAATGCGCTCCCTTAACTTCATGTCTAAAAACGCATTGAAAACACCACTTTTAGTATTTTCTTCAAGCTGTACCAAGGTAGAGTCGAGTTCTGACTTCAATAGAGAGACTCGATCATATTCGTTAGAAGCAGACAAAAGTTCAAAAGATTCACTACCATTTTGCGCTGTTTCGTTTGTAGAAGACGTCATGTTCTTGTTATATACGAAAGTTAAAACATTATCAATCGGTTGTTTTTTGACATACTTTCTTTTCTTTGGCTTTTCTAGCTCTGATGAAGCTGCATTATCTGGTGTTCCAGATTGGCTCGATTCTTTATTGGTACGCTTTAAGGATTTCTTAGCTGCTCGGACGGCATCCTTTTCTTTTGATTCACCAGGTTTCAATTCTTGAGTTGACTTCTTCGCTGTATTAGATGGAGTGCTTGCATCATTTGCTCCTTTGACAACTCTCTTTAAAGGTTTCTTTTTCGGTTTTTCGGGTTCAAAAAGATTATAGTCATAGTCTGTATCAATAGTTTTAAAATGCTTCAAAGCTTCAGATTTTCTTTTTGGTTTAGCTTTATAATTTTCCCTGGCTTGCACTACTTTGGCAGCTTCTATCAACAGTTGATGTTCTATCTTCTTCTTTGAAGCATTAGCGGTTTTCTTCTCTTGAATCTTTACAAGCTCTAGAGGATTCTCCCATCTTGCAGCATACTTCCTCCAAAGCCCAGCGCATCTATAACACAATCCTTCAGAACGGTGTTCCTCTTCATTTATAATAGCACCTGGTGCTTTAAACCATTCTGTACTATGTTCAGTTTCACAATACATGCATTTAAATGCAAACTTTGACTTTACAATTTTGGTACTTGAGTAAGCTCCATCATCATCAGAGTTATCAAGATCGATGCCGGAATTATTGGTTATCTTCAATCTATTTTTAGCTCTTCCAGGATAATTGTCCCAAATTTCATGACCCATTTTGGTTTTCTTCCAAAGATAATAGAACCTCACCACCATAGCTGATGACTGGGTTTGGACATCCTTATAAACTGGGTAAAGTTCACTTCCATTAATACGAACTGAATCTTCAAAACGTTTCACTTCCTCTTCTGTAAAAGTAGGCTCCTTAAGAGATTCACGAGTTAGTTTATACACTTCTGGCATCGACTTCTCTGGGTCATAAGAATTATTCATTAGAATTAGTAAAATTGCATCAATAAAATTGGGGGTAGATTTAGTGGTAAGATTCAATTTTTCAGCAACAATGGCACAATCTTCAATATATTGATCTACCATATTTTCTAAAGACTCTTGAGATTTAGAATCATCGGTTGGCATTTTCCATAATAGAATACTGGTGGCATCGCCACCCCTTTCAATATAGCCTTTCGGTTTAGGTTGTAACCATCCTGGATAATCTTTAGGTTTAATATCTTTAAACTCTTCTGGAACAGCATGCTTTTGCAATGGAATCAGCTCTGTTTCAACTTGTACAGGAGTTGCTGATTTCTTACCACGATTATAATATTTTTTCAATTTTTTGTTAGAAGAACCATTTGAATAATCTTGAGTATCATAATATTGTACTGGATGATCATACCATTCAGGAACTGAAGTACATTGATATTTAGATCCCAGTCTGGAAGCGGCACGTGCATAGGGACGATCTTGTAGGTCCAATGCATCTTCAAATTTAGCATGTACACCTAGATACCTATATGGCCATTCTTCAATTTCTCTTCTATGCTCAAAGGAGACTTTTTTATCATTTTCAAGGAACTTTTTAGCAGCTTGTTCATATTTTAATGAACTTGAATCAGCTTCTATCTCATTTTCGTTAAGTTTTGGGCTTAACTGTATCTCATCAACATCAGCTGAGCTAGATCGTTCTTTCTCCAAAGCTTCTGCTTTAATAATTTGGGATGGTTGTGCACTATCTAGCATTTTACCTCTGCTTTCAGCCAGTTTATCCTCAAGTTGTTTGTTGCAAGCAGCACAATACCAAGCAAATCCTCTTTTAGGTTTTGTTAAAATTGGAGGATCTAAACATAAAAAATGATAAGATTTTTGACACCCTGTACAACCGATTGAATCTGAATTAGAGCACCATTGCAGACATTTTTCACAATTTTTAGGTGAACTTAATAATTCATCCCCTTTCCCAACTTCAACAAAAATGAATTCAAATCTTTTATTCAATGCAGTATAATAATTTGGAGGTAGGTGGACAAGTTTAGATGTAGGAATCATATCATACATTTTAATCATATATCTATCATAAAGTTTATCAAAATAAAAGGAATCTGGTTGTTTCTTATAATCATCTAAATTGTCTATTTCAGATTTATGCTTTACATTAACTTTCCCTCTATAACTTACAATTGGACAGCTATCACGATGTAAAGATGCATAAACCAAACGAGAATCAACCGACCTTCGATTCAAGTCTCTCGGACGATAGAACCAACAAACACTGAAATTATAATTGGAAGCTTTCCGTATAGTAACAGTTGGATCCTTTTTAGTAAATCCAACTATTTTGGCGATGTAAAAGGGTTCAGTTGGTGGTTCACAAATCATATATATACAATCACCCTTCTTAATAGTATCACCATTTTTCAATGTGAGTATCGTTTCATTTGTATTAATTTTAGCTGTTTTCAAATCAATTAATTCGTTAAACCTTGAATCAGATCTAATTGGAGGTTGATAATTGATTGGAACAACTTCATCGACGTCATAAAAGGAACCATTTTTATTAATATTATTATCATTATTAGTAGTAGTAGTCTTAGATGAAGATACTGAGTCAGGGGTAGATTGTTTTCGACGTGAACGTTTAGATTCTGTTTTTGCAAGAGAAGATGAAGGAATATCATTTTCTTGCTTTTCCATATAATTAACAGCTTTTGTTGCCCTCCTTCTTGGTCTAGTAGTCTGATTATTATTTTCATTTTCTTGATTTTTTGACATATGGTTTTTATTTTTGAGTTGAACTGATTTCGAACTGTTTATGCTTTGAGGTATTATTTCCTCAGTTTTGACTTTAATATTGGTATTGGATGTATTTGAGGATTCAAGAGTAGAGGAAGTATTTTTTATTGTACCAATAGATTCTGCTGAACTTGAATTGTTCTGATGTGAAGTTGAATCGTTGAGACTCGACGACTCGAATTGTTCTTCACTCATTTAACAAAATAGATGATAATATCTTTGATGATGAGATTTTGATTCTTGAATAGACAAATTGTCAAAAAGAGAAAAAAAGATGTGAATGAAGTAAATTTATAGTATATCGATTTAATGTTTAGAAAAGGAGATATTGAGTGAGTGAGAGAATTTAATGCTAAGTTTTCTTATGATTTTGATTAACAGAATGAGACTTTTTACATATTTTTGAAAATCATGTTGACAATTCTCACACAAACACACATATAAACTATTTTTCAAATAGAACATTATGATCCATTCATACATCTGCAATCATACAAAATAAACAATGTCAGATAGATCTGTACCTCAGATACCAGGTATTAGATGTTTACCAGAAGTTGAGATTTATCTAAAACAACAAGTTGCAACGATTTTACGTACAAGACCAAATTCATTCCCAGGATCTCAACCAGTTTCATTTACTAGAGAACATTTACATAATGATTTGATGAAGAGGGATTATTTAGTTTGTGAGAAAAGTGATGGATTAAGGGTTTTATTATTTGTATTAGTTAATCCTGATACAAAAGAAGAAGGTACATTTTTAATTTCAAGGGAGAATGAATATTATCATATACCTGATTTCCATTTCCCAAGGTCAATAAAGAATTTTGATCAAAGTCATAATGGTACAATTGTTGATGGAGAATTAGTTTATTCAATTAATCCTATAACTAAAATTAAAGAGATTAGATATTTAATTTTTGATTGTTTAGCAATGGATATGATTTCAGTTATGCATAAAAATCTTTGGAAAAGGTTATATCATGCACAACATGAATTTCATCAACCATATATTCAATTACGTAGGAAATTTCCTGAAGCGTGTAAGAATTGGTTATTTAAAATTGATTTTAAGAATATGACACAAAGTTTTAAAATTCATAGAATTTTCGATGAAATGAAAAATTTAACATATATTTCAGATGGTTTAATTTTAACATGTTGTGATACACCATATATTTCAGGTACAGATCCAACATTATTAAAATGGAAACCAGCTGAAGAGAATACGATTGATTTTAAAATTGGGATTGAATTCCCTAAATTTATTGATAATGAATTACCTAAACATGATCCTAATAGAGAATATACAAATTATGATGTTAAACCAAAGTTTAAGATTTATATTTGGAAAGGTGGTGATGATCCTTTCAAATATGAGACAGTTGAAGATAATATTAAAAGGAATGGAGGGGAATATAAGAATTCATTTTATAATTATGAAGAATGGAATGAATTAAAGATTAGTGATGAACAATGGGAAGAATTAAAGAAATCTGGTGAATCATTTAATGGTAGAATTGGAGAATGTAGACAAAATAATGAAGGTGAATGGGAGTTATTAAGATTCAGGGATGATAAATTGAATGGTAATCATATAAATGTTGTTTTAAAAATTTTAAAATCTATTGAAGATGCTGTTACAAAGGAGGAAATAATTGAGATGGAACGACAGATTAAAAAGGCATGGGAAGAGAGGGAGAAATCTAAGCAGAGGGCTCAAAAGCAACAACAAAATTTTGTCAATAAGCCTAATAAACCACAAGAATTAGAATCAAGTAATGGGAAGAGGAAACTTGAAGATATTGATGATGGGGGTGGTAAGAGGGGTAAAGTTGAAGATAAAGATGGTGGTGATGATGATGAATTTTACGAATCTGATGGGTTTGAAGAGGAGCCAAGTAAATTAGATAATTAATGTATAAAGTGTGAAATTATTTACAAGTTTAAAGATTAAAGATTTTTTTCTTCTTTTTTTCTTTCTTCTTTCTCTTTTAAGCATAAGCTAATATACAAGAATCCATTAATAATTTTGGATTACCGTTACCTGATAAGATATATTTTTGAGCAGCGATTTTCTCGATTAATTTATCCATTGAAAAGAAATTCAATTGATTCTCTAAATCATATTCATTATGGATTAAGTTGAATTTGAATAAATGATTAATCAATGAATTACATTGATTTAGATTAAATTTAGAAATTTCGAATTTTTTCAAACCATTATTTTGTAATAATCTATTAGCTAATTTTAAATCTAATTTATTTAAATTTGAATAAGCATAATCATCATAATTTTTATCACCAGTTATTATATCCAAGGTAACATTTGAATTTAATCTATGATTACCATGAGTTGCAACCATAATTGAACCTTTATTGAAATTAGATTCACCTGAAACAAATTTTAATAAAGTATCGATAACTGTAAATTCTTGGAAATAAATTTTATTATTATTAATATCTCTATAATTAGTTAAATTTTTCTGAATAAAGGCAGAGAAATTATCTATTGATAAATAAACTGGGTATTTATCTTGAATTGATAATTGATCGAAAATAGTTGTGAATGCAAAAGTTGTATTACTTTCTAAATTTGAAGCTTTTAAAATAAAATTAATAAAATCTAATAAAGAACCATTAATTTTATGATTTGTAGATAATTTAAATGCATTATTAATTGGTATAATTTCTTTTGATAGAGGGATTTTAGATAAGATTTCAAGATTTAAATTTTTAAATTTTTTCAAAAAAGTTCTTGTATACATTGGTTGATCATATTTATTAGTTATTGGATTTAGTTTAAAATCATTTGAACCATCAACTAATAAATCAGCGTTTGATATTGGTATTAAGATAGCATTGTTTTGATTTTCAGATAATGCAAATGAATTGAAATGAGCTAAAATTGTTGATTTACCTAAACCTGAAGGACCATTAATTAAAAATCTATTATTTAAAGAAGAAGAATCTTTTGATTGATTGATTATATCCAATAATCTTGAATCTTCTGAATCTCTAAACATCGTTAAAGGTTGAGAATATAGTTCATTAAATTGATTTGGTTTAAATGAACCAGCAATATGTAATTTATTTATTATATTGGAAGGATATTTAACAAAATTATCGGTTATTAAAGATTTATTTGGTGAATCAATTGAAGGTAAGGAGTTTATTAGATCATTATCGAATTTGATTGCCAATTTTTTGAAATTTTTAGTTAAAATTGTTGATTTGAAGGATTGATCATTACCTGAACCTTTCCTATTCTTTGATTTATCGTAAGAAGATTTTTTATTGAAAGATTTCCTAGTTGCCGCCGCAGCAAATAGAGAAGTAGAGGTTGAGAAACGGCGACATGAGTATCTAAGTGATAACATTGATGACGTGGTTGTTTAGTTTGATAGTAGTGTGAATGATTTCTTTGGGAAGGTTATTGAAATGGTTGAAATTTCAGATTTGATTTGGCTGAGTTAGTTGCACGCGGGTTCCAAATGGCAGTCTGTGCACGTGACAGGGTTGTAAGTGGTGGTGAAATGAGCCTCCATAGTTTGTAGATCGACAGATGTTAATTAGTAGATATTAGATATTAAATATTAGATATTAAGTATTAGATATTAGATATTAATTAGATAAGAAGGAATAAAGTATATTAAATAAAGAGTAGAGAAGATAGAAGAAGAGATAAAATCTAATAATAACAAAGAAAATTTCAATGAGATACTAATTAGTTGAAAGCATTCTTTAACCAGTTACCGAATTTTTTGAAAGGATTAGCTGATTTTTTAGAAACTTCAGCGATTTTCTCACCAGCAGCTTTAGCTTCAGCTTCTACCGCTTTAGCGCTATCGACGACAGCTGACTTGATGGAAGCTAAAGGAGAAGATTTTGCGTTTTCAGTTGTCTCAGCAGCTGCTGGTTCAGCAGTTGTTGCAGGAGCAGCAGCTTCTGCTGCTGCTGCTGCTGGTTGCTCTGTTTGTTCGATAACAGGTTCGGTTGGTTGTTCAACTTTTGTTTGTGCTTCTTCTGCGGACATTGTGTTGTTTACAAGGGGTGGTGGGGTGAGAGAAAGGAAAGTAGGAGAAAGGACGGAAGGCAGAAGAGACAAGAGAAGAGAAGGGGAAGAAGAGAGGAGGAAGAGAGAAAGAGAGAAAGAGAGAAAGAGAGAAAGAGAGAAACAAGAAGCGGTGGTGAAGAGGTCACACGAAAGGGTGGCTGGTAGCACGAGAGCGACAGCGACAGCAGCACGGCTAACAGCAGCCGCCGCAGCCGCAACAGCAAAGAACGCTCAACGGGAACGCTCAAGCAACAGCAGCGGCAACAGCAACACCGTCTGCACGCTGTGCTGTGCTGTGCTGTTTGTGTGTGTTTGTGGTTGCTGTTGTGGTGGTGTTTGTTTGTTTGTTCAGGGCCCGCGATGGCGCCACTGCGCTGCGCGCAGAACCGCCCGGAAACGCCCAGAAACGCTGCCAGGGTTTGGAGGGTTTCCGCGGGCGAAGGGGGAGAAGGGGGCTGGTGCGTGGCTGGTTAGTTGTGCCGCTGAGCCCCTTTTCCTCCCGCGTCGATCGACCCTGCTCTTGGGCTGCAACACGCGGCGTGTCGCGGAGAGCGGTGCCCCGTGCCCTTTCCATTTTTCCCTTCTCCCTTTTATTTTTTTTTCTCGCCCTCGTTTCTTTTCCCGGGGCTTCTCGACGTCGCCGCAGCTGCGACTAGCTCACTCACTCACTCTCACTCTCATTCTCATTCTCAGACACTCACTCACTATCGTTGCAGGACAGCCCTTCTTTTCCGTCTATTTACCTTTCACCCGCCTTCCCATCTCATCTCTCCTGCCCTTCTTCCTTTTTTCTTGCCAACAACTCTATCCTCCCATTCCGCCTCCCCCTTCCCCCTCCCCTATCACCTCCTTCCATGGACTCAAATCAAGTAAACGTCGATCTAAGAGTCGGCAGAAAATACCGTCTCAGCAAGAAAATCGGTTCTGGTTCCTTCGGTGATATCTATCTTGGAACCAACATCATTTCTGGTGAAGAAGTCGCCATCAAATTGGAATCAACAAAGGCAAAGCATCCTCAACTAGAATATGAAGCTAAAGTTTATAAAGCTTTATGTGGTGGTGTTGGTATACCTTTCATTAGATGGTATGGTACAGAATGTGATTATCATGCAATGGTTATAGATTTATTAGGTCCTTCTTTAGAAGATTTATTTGGTTATTGTAATAGGAAATTCTCTTTAAAAACTGTTCTATTATTAGCTGATCAACTGTTATGTCGAATCGAATTTATTCATGCTAGAAGTTTTATTCATAGAGATATTAAACCTGATAATTTCTTAATGGGTGCAGGTAAGAAAGGTTCTCAAGTTAATGTAATCGATTTTGGTTTAGCTAAAAAATTTAGAGATCCAAGATCTCATTTACATATACCTTATAGAGAGAATAAAAATTTAACTGGTACTGCTAGGTATGCTTCAATTAATACTCATATGGGTATAGAACAATCAAGGAGAGATGATTTAGAATCTTTAGGTTATGTTTTAATCTATTTTTGTAGAGGTACTTTACCTTGGCAAGGTTTAAAAGCTGCAACAAAGAGACAAAAATATGATAGAATTTTAGAAAGGAAACTGTCAATTCCAACTGAAGTTTTAGCAAAAGGTTTACCAATAGAATTCACTCATTATTTAAATTATGTTAAATCCTTAAGATTCGATGATAAACCTGATTATATTTATTTGAGGAGAATGTTTAGAGATTTATTTGTTAGAGAAAAATATGCCTTTGACTATATCTTTGATTGGACAATCTATAAATTCACTGTCCAACAGCAGAAGGATCAACAGCAACAACAACAGCAGCAGCAGCAACAACAGCAGCAGCAAACACCTCAACAACAAACACCACAACCACAGCAGGAAATAAAACCTCTTTTACAACAACAACAAAATCAAGCTGTTCATGTACCTGATATTGAAGCAAATAATCAATTGAAGCAAACTTTTAGGATCCAACAATCTCAAGCTAATCAAACAAAGAATAACTATCTACAACAACAATCACAGCAACAGAATCAACAAAATCAGAATCAACAGAGTCAGATTCAACAAAGTCAACAAAATCAGCAATCACTGCAGTCTCCTAACAATCCTGCTTGGCTGTAGCTGTGTTTTCATCCCTATATATCATTATATTATCCCTTATATATCATTTCTCCATTGCATACTCAGGCACCGCTTTTTATATATCCTCGCAATTATGTAGATTCGATAATCCCAATTGTTCGCTAAAGCGGGGAAGAATAGAAGGAGGATTTGAAATGTCTATCACACCCTCCGTTCCTCCATTCCACCTTATCTACAAACCTACACTATACAATGAAGGATATATTTTTTGGTTGCACTAAACAGATAGTAAGGTATGCCTATTTACGTCGTGATGTAAATCATATGAAAGATTTGATCAATTCTTTATCAAGATCTCGTTTAATTATATTTAACAAAGTTAATGGTAAACATCTTGAAATTCTATTCAACTCAAATTCAAAGAAAATTACAACAATTAAAGTTAATGAACATCCAATTTTCAAAAAATTGTTGAATAATTGGCTGGATTATAATATCAAAATTGAAGAATCTATTCAGAAAAATCAACCAATTGAAATAAATCCAGATTTAAACAAACTACCAATTTTCTGGATGGGGTTCGATAATTTCAAAATAATCTCAGAATTCAACAAAACTCCAATATTCAGTATTGAAATTAGTAATTCAAATTCAATTAAAAATTATATAAATGACAAACTAATTAATAATAATTCAGAAAACCTCATTTTCTCAAACGGTATGAATGATGCAATATCTTTATCAAATGAAGAAGCAACAATTTACTCCTATTCAAAAATGTTCCTAGATTTTATCCAAAAGAACAACTATTGCCCCAATTGTGGTAGTAACGTTATACCGATTGGTTTAGGTTCAAGATTATACTGTCTTAAAAATCTAAACAACTCAACCTGTTCAATCAATGACATTCCAAATAATTTACAATATCCAAGAATCGATCCAGTTATTATAATCGCATTATACGATCAAAATGGTAGAATCTTATTAGGTTGTAACAAATCTAAACATCCACCTAAAATAATCGATGGTAAAAAATCAATTACAATGTATACTTGCTTTGCAGGTTTTATCGAACCTGGTGAAACAATAGAACTTGCATGTAAAAGAGAAATTTATGAAGAAACAGGTCTGAAAATTAACACTGAAAATATTAAAATAATTGAATCTCAACCTTGGCCATTCCCAGCTAATCTAATGATCGGTTGTATAGGTAAAATCGATAATTCTCAATCTCATGATTCAAAAATTAATATTAATCTAGATAATGAATTAGATGATGTTAGATGGTTTAATTCATCCGATGTTTTAAATGCTTTAAATGGTTTAGAAGGTTCTTTGGATATTAATAATGAGAATGATAAATGGATAACTCCTCCACCTGAAAGTGTAGCTGGTAGAATCATTAAAAAAGCTTTGTCTTTGAATAACGAACAAACGAACCAAACGAACCAAACGAGCGAAGCGAGTTTGTGAGTTTGTGAGTGTAAGTGTAAGTGTGAATAAACTTACGTATAAATATACTAAACATTCCTTCAAAGTATCTTCATCGATTCTTCATTCTATGTATTGATCAATATAATAAAAAATACTTATTTCGGTAGATATTCTTGTAATATGTCTTAAATATTTTTTTAAAATCAATAGAGCTTACTCGGGAAGATACAATATATTGGTAGAAAATTGATAAACTTTTTGATATGAGCTACCAATTATATAAATCCTAGCACTTTTAAAATCAACAAGTGGTCGGATGGTCTAGTTGGTTATGGCATATGCTTAACACGCATAACGTCCCCAGTTCGATCCTGGGTTCGATCATTTGAATTAACTTTTTACTTTTTACTTTTTAGTTATCACACCCTCACTGATAATTTGCTTTCTCTCTCACCTCTCTCACTCACTCACTCACTCACTCACAAACTCGCTTCGCTCGTTTGTTCGCTCGTTTGTCGCTCGTTTGTTGCTGCGCCTTGCCGTTTCGGGCGAAACACAAACAAAAAACGACAGCGATTGGCGCAACGCATCGCGTTTTGAGGCGTTTGTCGTTTGTCCCCGATTGCTCGTGTTTATTATTAGAAAAATGTGCTCTGCTCTCTCTCTCTTTCTATTGTTATTGTTGAAGCCTCTTTCAGGAAACCATTGTTTGACGCTGGCGCTCGCTCGCCCCCCTCCGCCCACCTCCGCCCAGCTAGAGCAATCAGCTGTTGGACTTCCCATGTGCCAAAAATTACCTCTTCGAGTAATTTTCTTTGTACACGTAATGCATCTTGACATACTCTACTCACTCACCCGTGATTTAGCCTTAGTCTTCTAGCTCTGATCTCTAGTTCACTTTTTAGTCGTTCTCCTTCTAAAATAGTTTTGTTTATTGTTTGCTAGCTCACTCATAAATCTATTTCACTGGCTTATCGTCTAAAAACACATTCTTTCGTTAACAAAGACTACATAACTTTCATTCAACAGCTAGAGATCATCGTTTGCATATCATCATCCATTACACTGATTTGTATATCCATCCATCCCCCCTCCCATCTTGTCATCTTATATATTCTCTCTGTCATACATCATTGCACTCCTTCTAGTTAGATCAGGACGCTGATCTGAATATTGCATTTGATCATACCAATAACAAAAGTACCAAAAAAAAAACACACACACAAATACATCCTGCTAGTTTTACTTTTAATCGATACCCTGAAAACGCTTCGACCGCCGCATAAGTTAACATATTTACATTCTTTGAACTACATTCACTCGCTTGCATTCAACCGTAGCTCCAAGAATTTTAGAGAAAACCAAAACAAAAGCAAAAACAAAAGAAAATAAAAGTAAATATCGATATAGTTAAATAATGAATCCACTTATATTCTTGATACTTCATTTTCTCATAAAAGTGGCATATGGATTTCATGATATATACCCTTCTTATATACAGAAGGAAAATTCATACTATGTTTCAAAAGAGAAAAGTTTCCCTGAAAAATATTTGTCTCATAGAAAGCAACAAGCATTACTATTTAATAGTTCCACTCCAACAACTGAAACAAATATCCCATCACTTACACAGTCTGTTCAAATCGAAACTATGACTGCTGGTATGACTTATTTATACTCCAACAATAATGATCAGGCATTCTCAGTCAACATTACTTTAAATGCAAAAGATTATCAAGTTTTACTTGATACAGGTTCCCCATATCTATGGCTTTATGGATCAAATTGTACAGATAACTCATGTAAAGACAAAGAACTTTTCAATTCTAATGATGCAACATCTGTAGGTGATAATACTTTTGCATTATCGTATGATTCAGGTGTTGCTTCAGGTTTTATATTTGAAGATGGTATTATCATTGCCGGTTTCGAGACTGAAAGTTTTAAATTTGGTGTTGCAGATCATGTCCCAGATTTATTTAAAGATTACAATTTTTCAGGAGTTTTAGGTTTACCAGCTGATAATACCTCACATACTGGACTCGTTAACGCAGTTTCTTTCTTATCAGAAAATTATGATATTAAATCATCTAAATTCACTATTTGTATAGGTGAATATGAAAGTGATTCTGAAAATGCGGGTTTATTATATTTAGGATCAACTATGGATTCTTTACATCAAGATGATGTGTACACTTCAGATATAATAGATGAATCAATCAGTCATTGGGAAATTAAAATTGATAACGTTTACGTTGATCAATTCTTAATAACTTTTGATTCTATTAAAATTAATGGTGAAGATAATAATATTTCAAGAATCGGTTTACTTGATAGTGGTACTTCATCTTTGATCTTGCCCGTTAAAGATGCAAATACATTACATTCATTCCTATCTAAATCCATTACTGATGGTCAAAACTATGCAATATTATGTAATACAACATCGGTATTTGATTTAGAAATTGCTGGTAAAAATTGGACTTTAACACCTGAATCTTATATTGGTAACGCATATCCTCCAGAAAGTGATTTATTCGGTTACTGTGTTAGTAATATACAAGGCATGGATTCAGTTGCAGATAATTCATGGATCTTAGGTATTCTTTTCATGAAGAATAAATATGTTGAATTTGATTATGAAAATAGAAAAATAAGTATTGCGGAAAGAAATAACAATATTAAATTTGTTGATCCTCCAAGAAAAGAAAATAATCAGTTGTCAAATAATTTCACAACTACTTTGTCAACTTATACAATAAGTTCTTCAACATCAGCAGCAGCAGAAACTTCTCAGCATACCATATTGTCTTCTTCTTCAATCACTAGTCATAACGGCAGTATCAAAAGATTTGATTTTTTACATTCTGCTGTTTATTTTGCAGTTTTCGCATTATCATTGATTTAAATAGATGCACTCATCCATTTTCCCTCCCCCTCTCTCCTCTTTTACTTCTTTCTTTCTTTCTTTTTTTCATTCTTCCTATTTGTACATTTAGCTTGTTGTTTAAAATACCCTTTAATCATTTAATTCCATTTATAATTTCTTAATAGTTTATTCCACTAAATTATAATTACAGAATTTTAAACAAAAATTAGTCTATAAAATTGAAACTAGTTTTTCTTCCCAAACCTTCTCTTTTTCCTTTCTAACCTAGAAATTTCAATTAAATCATCCTCACTTGGTTCGTAAATATGCCAAATTGTATAATGTGGTAAACCACCAACTCTTTTACCCATGACTTTACATAATTTACCAAAAGCTTCAGTTTCTGCATGATTCAGAAAAGTAAAAGCTGGAAAATTTGCACCATGTCTGAAAACTGATGCTTTAGCTAGAATCGAAACACCACCTACACCATCTAAATCTATAATTTCAGCTGGATCACCATCTGGTTTCCTAATATATGCAAGATGTGCTCTCCATGTAGAATATTCTGCATAACCTTCAACAATAACATCATCTTCATTCAAACTTTTAGCAAGTTTTAAACCTTCATAAGATTCTATCCAAGAATTTAAATCATAAGGTTGTTCTTTACCTAAAAATGTAGGTAAAGGTCTCCAAACATTTGGTATAATAACATCAAAATCAGTACTAAATTTCATCATATACTCTAAAATATCACCTGGTGATAATTCAATATCAACATCTCTCCAATAAACCCAAGAATGATAAGGTTTTAAAGCAGTTGATAATAACCAATTTCTAGCTCGTCCCATCAATTTCCTTCTAATACCTTGAACTTTAACATCATGCCTATCACTGAAACCTTGACCAATAACTTGTCCAAAATCTTTTTGAAAAATTTGAATACTTCTAAAAGGCTTCTCGTATTCATCATGGAAAGGAGGTGAATAAGCCTTTTTCACATTTTGAATATAATCTTCAGGCATATACTTTAAATATAAATCATTTGATCCGAAAACTCCTTTACCTTTACTTTGCTTTTCCCTTTCTTCTAAAATTGGTAGTAATTTACCTTCTTGCATCGCTTTAGTATATTCAGTTAATGTTTCTAATGTGCCATCACCTTCAGAACAATCACTAACTAAAAATGCAATATCAATCAAATCATGATTATAAGTAATATTCATCATATTACGAAACATTAATGGTAACACTTTCTCTGCATTTCTAAGAGGAATCAAAAGTAAAACTATATCATCATTTTCTTTACCATATGGTGAACTACTATAATCCATCAAATCATAAAACTCCACATTTTCTGGTAATTCTTCTATTTGAGGTAAGGTATCACCAAATTTTAACTCTGATTCTTTGGAATTTATCTGATTACTCGGTGAATGTGATAGAATTGATACTTTATTATCAGATCCAGTTAATGAACCTTTATTTCTGAGGGAAAAGATGAGTATAACTAAAATCAGGAGACCCCCACAGACCAATTTCACAAACAAGTTTTGCTGTTTTCTCCTTTTAACATCTGGATTGAAGATCTCTGATTTGCTCATAGCTATCGGCAAATCAGTTTTTTTTCTTTTCCAAGTATCTCTCATTGACATTGTTATTTGAATCGATGAATCAAAGTATTTTAAACCTATATCTTGTGTAATCACAAGATTCACTAACTTCAATATTCTTTAAGACTTTCTCACTTTCAACGTTTTGAGAGTGTATTTATTGTCACTTGTGGGAACAAGTAGTATCAATAACAAATTAGACATCGAGACATCGAGACATCGAGACATCGAGATTTTAGAAATTTTCGAATCATGCTCAAAACAATAATTCCGGCGTTTCCATAATAAAAAATTGAAGGGGCCTCTCAGGAACAAGCAGCACTCGCTCGCTCCAGGAGTCAATAACGTCATCTGATTCATTCTATATTAGTGTTTTTGAAATCGTAAAATCGATGAACTCTCAAAAACTCCCACCATGTGGTATTCAAGCTATCAATTACAAAGGTTCTTGTACTTAAACTTATCTATATATATAAGATGTTTTAAGAAAGGCTAAAGATGAAACTTGCGAGGTTTGAGGTTTAATCAAACGAGCTTTTCAATTAGACCATTTTCATTAGGATTAAACCATTCATTTCTAAGAGTTTCCCAAACATGTGATGCTAAATTCTTTGAACGATCTTTTGTAGCAGCTTTAGCTTCAATGTAAACTTTCAGCTTTGGCTCTGTACCAGAACCTCTAGCGGTAAACCTAATAAACTCACCATTTTGATCTGTAATTAGTTTCACAGTAATCATCTGAGAATTAGGATCAACATATAATGTTGGTTTATGATCTGGGGTACTTGAATCATAACCTAAAGTTAAATCTCTCCATTCAATGATTGTGTAAGGTCCTATATTTGTTGGGTATGACTGATTTGGTGGCACATTTTTCTTTCTTAAAACATTGTTGAATAGATCATCCATTATTTTGGGATTAGGGGTTATATAATAGCCATTAAATTGACTGAAAAATCCATATTTCTCATATAATTGTTGCAATCTATCCTGAGGATCTAAATTCTGTTTATACAATTCATTGTAAAGTTGTAAGAAAACAATTAGTGCAGAAATACCATCTTTATCATGAACGGTTGGGAACATGAATCCTATTGCTTCCTCATACGCAAAGGGGACATTATAACCTTGTGATTCTAACTCTATAGCTTTATTTCCAATCCATTTGAATCCGGTCAAAGTATCTGTGAAATTGAAACCTTCC
This sequence comes from Pichia sp. yHMH446, assembly GCA_030555725.1. Lineage (NCBI taxonomy): Eukaryota > Fungi > Ascomycota > Pichiomycetes > Pichiales > Pichiaceae > Pichia > Pichia sp. yHMH446. The sequence continues at coordinate 164,881 of JANIWQ010000003.1, forward strand.
ATTTCAGCCATAGAACCGAGCATTTGAGAAGACACAGTAGAATTGAGAAGGTAAACTTTCGACAAGTCATCTCCGTTCGAGGATAATAATTGGATAACATAGTCTGCAAATAAGATTCCTAGCTCATTACCTGAGAGTTGTTTCCAAATACCTGTAGATTTTGATTTGAATGCAGCAGTGAATCTATCAGCGTCAGGATCATTTGCAATTACTAAGGAAATCTTTCCATTATCTGCAACTTGTATAGCTAAATCTAGTGCACCTTTCTCTTCAGGATTTGGGAAATTCACAGTAGGGAAATTTGGATCAGGAGAAGATTGTTGTGGAACACTAATGAAGTTACCAACTTGAGTAAAGTTTGAAACAATTTCAGAGACAAATTTTTGTCCTATTCCATGCATTGGTGTATAGACATATTTAAAGTCGGACAATGGCTTTGGTTGCAATACTTTGAGTAGATGTTTCTGATAATGTGAAACAATATCATCGTAACAATTAATCAGTTTAGATGATTTCAAGATTTCACTGGTATCCCATTTTTTATTTAAAATTGGGTTCAAATTGTTCAAGATTGATTCTTGTATATTAATGTCATGCGGTGGTATTATTTGACAACCATTTGACCAATAAACTTTGTACCCGTTATCATTTTTCGGATTATGAGAAGCAGTAATCATTATCCCAGCCAGGGCATTATAATGGTCGATAGCAAAGGGGACCATCGGAGTTGCACAGTTTCCAGGTCCAATATAGTAAACTTTGAAACCTTTAAGCAGGAAAATAGAGGCTGTAATTTCTGCAAATCTGGTAGAATTATGTCTATGATCGTGACCGACAACAACTGTCAGTTCATCGTCGCTGGGAGTGGATTTAATAATGTACTCGGCCAACCCTTGAGAAGCTTGTAGTACAGTAACATCGTTCATTCTGGAGAAACCGGCTTCCATACGTGCTCTTAATCCGGCCGTTCCAAAGACAATTCGCTTCGATAGTAGAGAATCAAGGGTTAAATAGTCACCGTTGTTGAGTAGGTTTAGGATTTGAGCTCTTGTGTTTGGGTTTGCATCTATATCCAGCCACTTCTGGGCTAGGTGATCGAGTGCACTAACATCTAAGGAGCCTTCCATTGCTTGAACTTTTGAGAGCACCAATATCGGAAAGAACAGATGGAGAGATGGGCATAGATGGAAGATAGAGAGGCTGATTTGGTGATCTATGATGGTCTTTGTTTGTGTGGCGCAGCGGGCAGGGGACGGGGGACGGGGGTGTTGGTGTGGCTGGGTACCGGGGACGGGGGGATGCGCGAAAGAGGAAATATTGCCTAATTTGGATTAATTAAACATTTTTCGGGGCGGTTGCTATTATCATTTCATTTTTTTTTTTCTAGCTAGCTAGTATAGGTGCTTGCCGTTTGTGTTTCAGATTGCTGTCGGGATCGAGACGGGGGGCTCTTGCGTGCGAGCGTTTCTGGCTCTGTATCTTTTTAGTGTTTTAGGTTGCTCACTTATTTGCTTTACTGCCGATTATACTTGAATACTCTCTCCCTCCATTTCCTCGCACGATGTCCAGGGAAGCGCAGCCGATGATTGCTGTTGAACCGAAAACCCCAACGATGAAGAGACGGAGAGGACGTCCATCGAGCAATAAGAAACCGGTGAGAGTTTTAGGTGAATCGTTTTTCACGATCGAGAAGACCACCCACCAGCATGAGAAGAAGAGGTTAGAGACAGACGAAAACGAGACAGCGAAAGTGAGTGAAGCTGCATTGAGGAAAGGATTCAATTCAACACCTGTTATGAAACTCAGCCCCTTGAAAAATTTGAAGAAGAGTAAATCTGTGTTGCTTGATCTATCGAACAATGGGGGTACGACGACGACGACGACGACTACGACGACTACGACGACTACGACGACTACGACGACAACGATGAGATTAAAGAATGAGATAAAGAGTAAAAAGTCGAGGATAGATTCTTCCAGTATGAATGGTCGAATAGAGGAGACACCAGATCGGAAAGAGAAAAGTTTTGAAGTGCAAATGGGATCGAATTACCTGTCTTCGTCGCCAATGACGAATATAATGTCAAGCGATATGAACTATCAGGAGTCTTCACCACTGAGAACGTCACCATTGCGATCCAGCACAGCCCACAACGCAAAACTTGACAGCATCATCAATAGTAATAATGATAATAACAACGATTCTAATAATGTATTGCAATCATCTCCATGGAGCGGATACGAGAACCAGTTTAATAAATATATCAATTCATCACCGCTAAGTGCGGCCAACTCACCACATTCGACAAGGAAAAGCACAGATAAGAAACATAGTAAGGTCAAGAAGAGTGCAAAGATTGATTTGTCACGATATAGGTTCAACTACCGGTATCGGATCACATTGAATATCGATGATCGAGGAGTTGCGCAACTATTTGCTAGAGTTTTAGAGAATGACAGAGAGTACAATCAGAATAACTATAACTATAACTATAACTATACACCTGGAACACATGTTATGTGGTACAACCGGGGTCAGAATTATTTGAACCTGGATAGCGCATCTTATGCTAATGGAGGATCCAAGAGTGCGTTCGAGGATGGGAAAGACGAGTACGACGACTGCATAACTTACGAGTTTGAGAGAGGAATCTATCAAGAAGGGATTGTGCCGAGCCGATTCGAGCAGTACCTGGAGGCTTGCAAACGGTACCACCAGGAAAGGGACGAAATGATCCAGAACTGCATGAAAAACGACGTCTTCTTGACGGCGCCCACCAAGTACCCACCTTCCGCGTTCAGTTCACCTCGACAAGAGAGGACAACGAAGAACAGCAACTACAGTCTACTTTTCGACGGTGGAGCTGCTAATGCTACAGCAGGCGCTGCTGCACCAGGGGGCGGGCTGTCCACGTCCAGCCTGGGCGTGGGAGCAACAGTCAACCTCAGCCACATCATCCCGAACAACAAGGGGATCTCCGCCGGGTACCAATGCGAGTACAGCGATGGTGTTGGTGGTGGTGGTGGTGGTGGTGGTGGTGTAGACGCTGGCAACGACGACGACGACGCCCTCGGCAGGACGCACCCGGCCGGGCAGGGACGGGCGAACGACGCTCTCCTGGCGCTGCGGGCGGCTGTGCTGGGCAGCAGTGGCTAGCTGTAGCTGTATACTAGGTAAGTGTAACTCTTTGCTGTGTGTTCCCCGCTCGGCGGCTCAGCGCGGGCCCCCCGCAGACGGGGCGAGGCGGGGCGGGTTTTTATAAAGAGCACGGGCCCCGCTGGGTGCTGCTGTGGGGGTAGATATCACACAGCACATCACAGCACAGCAACACTACAATGTCAGAATACAGACAGGCGATCTCGTTGGTGGACTTCCAGCTGGCGATCAGAGACTCTGCCGACGAGCAGCTCCACACGATACTCGACAGGCTCCGGACCTCGATCCGCAGGCTCGAGGAGTCCAACCGGTTGATGCAGCGGCTCATGAGCAGGGAGCAGCGGGAGAAGCAGAGGGAGACGGGTGGCAGTGGTGACAATAACGACGACGACATTGACTTTGACGACGACGACTTTGACTCCGTTACAGACGACGACGCCCGCATCTACACGGCCAGCATCCGGGAGAACGAGCACGTGATCCAGAACCAGCGGGAGCGGTGCCGGCTCGTCGAGGAGGAGTTGGCTGTCAGGAACCTGCCCTCCCGGAACAGCTTTGTCGACCCAGGGCAGCACGGGCAGCACAGGCACCCCGAGCTCCCCTCCTTCGACAGCGGGGTCCCAATAAGCACCGACAACGATATCTGAGGGCTATAAACAGATAGTAGTTGATAGTTAATTTTTAGTTCTATATATGTGCACACTATACACTTAATGTTACAGATATCCGTGCGATTTCATGTACCGGATTAACCAGGTTATCTGTATGAAATTGGAAACAATGAAAATAACAAACACAGCTGCAAAGCAGATCATGTATTTGTTCAAAGTATCTTCGTTTTTGTTCCTCAACTCAGGTTCAGAAGTTCTCAAACTCGTTTGATACTGTTTCAAGATCTGATCAATCTCCCTCTCAACTTTAACCAGAATTTCACTCACTGATTCAACCACCTGTGAAGATTTCTGATACTTCTTAGCAATCGCATCTAAACCAAACGAAAATTCAATATACGTATCAACTGTATTCATTTTGGTATTCCACGATTTATCATACTGAATATTCTCCAAACAAAGATCAAAATACTGTTCATTGAAATATCTTTCACTTTTATCCGATAACGGATAATCCAGTAAAACGTTTAACTGTCGATCGTTAAATTTACCAATCTTACGTAAAACGTCAGCTTTCTTATCAAGGAAAAGAAGGTTCAAATACTGTTTCCTTGGATCAGGGTTCAAATTCTCAAATTCAAAATGTAGATTGATAAACAGTCCATTGTTGATATTCGATGTAATCTCCTTCTCATCGTATGTGAAATACTCTTTCAAATAGTACCTAACACATCTGTTCCTCCCAAGATAAACTCCAACAACTTGTTCAATCCTCTCCTGTATACTACTCACTTTCGATTGCGCATTCTCAGGATCTTCGATCGCGTACAGCTCTTGATGCAAACTGTTCAGCTCAGTGACGAGATCACTCGAATCAGACCCACTTGGCGGCACCTCTATCCCAATGCTGACTATTCCAGCAACACCTTGCACAAGAGAAACGAGTAACACCAGCAGCAGCTGCACCGTGGATACGATTTTCATGGCCTGTGATCAACGGGGGTGGCTTGCCAAAAAGCTGTGGTCTGCTCCTCTGCTGGTCTGTTGGTCTGTTGATCTGTTGATCTGTGATCCCAGACGACCCGTCCGCTCGACCCTGCAACGGCTATCCATCCATCCATCCACACTTTTTTTTATTTTTTTTTTCTCAGCTGCGCTGATGACGTCGTTGCGAGTGCGACCGACAAGACACGCCGCTGTTGCAGGCTGTTGCTGTGGTCGGGGATTAGCCGTTTGCGGAAACGCTCTTTCTGGTTTCGTCTGGTCTCTCTCTCAGTCTTGCTTTCTCCGGCGGCAACACTGGACAACCGACAATGACCGCTTCAACCGACAGCAGCGCTTCAGAGGCTACCGGTGCTACCAGTGCTAACGATGGTGCTACTCGTGCGAGCAAGAAAGTACGAAACAGATCAACAATTGTCTGCACAAACTGTAAACGGACAAAGACCAAATGTGACAAGAAATTGCCGTGCATGAAGTGCATAACTTCAAACAAAGCTGACACTTGCACTTACCTCTCGCCACCTGTTCCAAGTTCCCAAAGCTTTGGTAACTTTGGAGTCTTGAGACAGTCCAATGATGCCTTTGTACAGAAAGATGATGCGAATATAACATCAACGACGACAACAACAGCAGCAGAGACGAAAAATCCGAGGAACTACCCTCCCTTGAATTTGACAATCTACACATCTGATATCGATCCGAGTGACATATTGACTTTAGAAACACGCGATAATATCAATCATATCCAGTCTCTTTCCAAAAAACTGTCTCAAACAAGAACAAAGGCAAACAGGGATTTCATATTGGAAGAAATCTTAGAAACTGTTGAGAAACTGAAAAATTTTAAGAAAAGGACCAAAAATCTACTCTTAGATTCTAAATTATGGAATTCAACTCTAATGACTTCAAGTTTCACAGATTTTGTATTTGATCATACTAGAGCTAATCCACTTATTTTCCCATCAAATTTATGGGGGGATAAAGATTTCGTTTATTTAGCTAAAGAACTATTCGAACCTTTATTGAAAATTTATTTCAAAAAATGGATTACAGTTAAAAATATTCCAATGATTAGAACTGATTTAAGTTATAACGCTAATTCATCTGAAATTGATAAAATCCTTTCTCAATTAAAACCTTTCTTTGTCGATAATTATAATGCAATCATCGAAAGGGTAATCTATTTCAGAGATGAAGTTGCTCCCCTCGTATTCTATGATTATATTAATAATGATTTGGTCGATTCAATTTTGAAAAATTTCCTCGATTTTGATAAATTATTATATTATAATCAAATATCTGATACTATATTTGAGACTTGCTTCGTTTTATCGATGATCAATTTAGCTAATATTTTCCAAAATTTGAATAATACAATTTTCTTTAGATATCATTTGAAAAATTCAGGTTTCCAAGATTTGAATGAAACTGTAATAATACTTTTAAATTCTAAACATTCAAATGAACGTGCTAATTTCCTTGCATTTATAACAACTGTTATGATCACTTTTAATACATATTATTTTAATGATAATTCTTTTGGTGGTATTAGTGAAGAATTAATCTATTCATCATTTCGTGAACAATTGGGTTTCTTATTCCAATTAAATTTCCATTTACCTTGTAAAATGATGAAAATTGGGAATTTTAATAGATTTGAAAATTTTAAAAATTATAAAATCGATCAGAAAACTATCTGTAAAATTTGGAATAGATTTCAGAAAGTTGACGCTATTTTTTCAGTTAAATTAAGGACTCCTTTATTAATTAATTATGATTATTGTGAAATTCATCATCCTTTAATCGAAAATGATATTTTTGAACAACTAGATAATGAATTTGTTTTATTGAATAGGAAGTTTGCTTATTACTTAAATTCCAAGAATGGGTCAGAATATAGGAATTTCTTAAATATAAGGAATGATGTACTGAGAATTTACCAAGATTTAGGACCTTTCAGAGATGTAAATAAGTTGAATGGTGATAACAATTCTAATAATCAATATTTTCTTCTCAAAAATGAGAAAAGATGGTACGATTTGAAACTTATCGCAATCAAAGGAGCTTTCTTCTGTTCAATGCTACTCTCTGAAAGACTTAAAAAATGTAGAATTCTTGAAAATTTCCCCGATTATGATTTCAGCACTAAAGAATATAAGGAAATTCAATTTATAAGAGGGGTATCTAAAATAAAGGCATACCTTATCTTTATTTTAATCTTGAAAATCTTTGAACTTGTTTCCACTCCTAACGTTATTGATCAAACTTTATTGTTTTGTTTGAAAAAAGATCTTCAAACTTGGTTTGGATTTGCATCACTTTGCATACTTGATTGTATATCAACAAATGAAGAAGATCAAATTAATGATAATGCAATTGATAAATTAGATGTTTTCTCACTAAATTTAAATGAAATTGAATCCCTAATTCTTGATGAAGATAAATTATCTGATATTTATACAAATGGTAAAATTGATTTCAGAGAATTTAAAAAATTTTCAGATTTACTGATAAAAGTTTACAATACAACAAGTAAGAATAAAATCGTGTCTTCCTCCTTCGATTATTTTGTTAAATCAAAAGTTTTAACTTTAGTTGTTAATATTTTACTCGTTTTTGAAGAATTTAAGAGTAAACAAGAAACTTTATCTAATGCTAATCTTTACACTGTCATATCAAACTTAGTCAAAGAAAGAATGGCTGCTTTCCAAAATGTTAAAAATGAGATTAAACGTGACTCATTACTTCGACTTGTCGTTAATCATGATGATACAGAAGGAATGAGGAATAATAATAATAGTACAGGTAATGAGAAATTTTATTATAATAATCTTCCCCCAACATTCAATGGGAATCAACAAATTAACAATCAAACAACACATATTACTAATGGTACTTCATTGATTGGGAATTTTGTAGGATATGGAAATGGTGCAAGTAATCAAGCATTTACTAATAAAGATAATGTTGATAGAAGTGATAGTATAAATGGACGAACAAAGCTTCAAAATCTTGTTGATACTAAACTGACACCACAGCAACAATTTCAGCATACATCTCAGCTGCGACAACTGCAATTACCGCAGCTGCAGCTATCACAACAGCATGACCAGCAATATCAAAATCAACATCAACAATTTCAACATTACCTGCAAGAGCAGCAGCAGAAATCTCAACCACAACCTCAACCACAACCACAACCTCAACATCATCACATTAATCATCAACAACCAGTACAACCAGTACAACCAGTACAACCAGTACAACCAGTACAACCAGTACAACCAGTACAACCAGCACAACCACTACTGCAGCACCGATTACCAAACTACTTACCGCCACCCCAACAAGCTCCTTTGATGAATCTAGTTCCTGAGAATTTGGATTTGTCTCGACTACCCCCAGAGGAACTCATTGGAATGATTCGGCTATTCATCAACGACGACCGTTTTACAACTTACATTACTCAGCTAGAAACAGGAGACCCTCTACTGTAGATATCTAGCAGGAAACACCTACACCTACATCTATTTACTTCACACTCCTGCGCATCTTCGCAAGTTCTAGATCACCAGAGAGGGCCCGTTTTGGCATCTTTTTCGGTCCTTTTCCAGCAACTTCGGATGCTCTGCGCGCCGAACAATAAGAATCTATTTTCTGGAATCCCGAACTCGGGTGCTTACAAATGCCGCGCAGCCTGTCAAATTTTTCCTGCATGAATTTAGGCTTAAACGCCCTCGCAGAGTGCGTGCAAACAGTTGGCGTTTCACCCCATCTACTCGGTCGGGGCGGATGACAAAAATGTTGCATAAGCCGTACCGGGCTTGGTCAAAATCTATTTAAACCTCGTAAAATCCTATATAGAGTGATCTTCCATCGACCGTCTCTTCCTGTTTTTCTTTCAAGCTTTACCTTTTTTTTCATTTCTTAACATCACATCAATCATCAAATAAAATGTCCGAATTGAAGGAAATCAGAGCAATTGGTTCTTTTGAACCTGAAAATTGGTTGAACGTTAAAGAATTTACCTATGAGCCTCAAGAAATGAGACCTTACGATGTTGATATCAAAATTGAAGCATGTGGTATTTGCGGTTCTGACACTCATGTCGCAAAAGCTGCATGGGGTCCAAGATATTCACCAATCTGTGTTGGTCATGAAATCGTTGGTAAAGTCATAGCTGCAGGCCCTGAAGCACGTTTTAAAGTAGGTGATAGAGTTGGTGTTGGCGCTCAATGCGATTGCTGTAATAACTGTAACAGATGTTCAAAGGGCAAACAAAATGCTTGTAAGAAACATGTCGGTACTTACTTTGGTGTTTACCCATCAGGTAAAGTAACACATGGTGGTTACGCATCTCATGTCAGAGTCAATTCCCAATTTGCGTTCAAAATCCCTGAAAACTTGGATTCAATCCATGTGGCTCCTTTGTTATGTGCTGGTATAACTGCATTCAAACCTCTTTTAAGTGGTGGAGTTAAAAAAGGTTCAAAAGTGGGTGTTTCTGGTATCGGTGGTGTTGGCCATCTTGCTATTCTTTTCGCAAAGGCACTTGGTGCTGAAGTTACTGCAATTTCTAGAAATGATTCAAAGAGAGAACTTGCAAAGCAATTGGGTGCAGACCACTATATTGCTTTAAACGAAGAAGGATTTTCTAAGAAGTATGAAGACTCACTTGATCTGATCATTAATACTGCTTCTTCTTTCAGTGGTACCCCAATGGACGAAGTTTTAAACCTTCTAACTGCAGATGGTAAATTGATCTTTATAACTGTCCCTCCAGCATCTGAAAAGATTGAATTACATCCTTTCCTGTTTATTCAAAACAACATTTCTATTGGTGGTTCTGTCTTAGGCTCTCCAGCTGAAGTTGAACAAATGCTGAAAGTTGCTTCTGAGCACAATATCAAGCCATGGGTTGAAACCATCGATATCTCTGAAGAAAATGTGAAAACTGCTTGGGAAAGATTGGAAAAGGGTGACGTCAAATTCAGATTTGTCCTTACTGGCTATGATAAGTACTTCAAATAAGCTATTATAGAATTACAAGAAATATAAATAAGTACTCCTTAGCTAACCACACTCTATAGTTGCTTTATAAATTCAAATATATTCTAGTAATACAACAGGGGACCAGCACAGCCTGATAATGGTCCAGAAATGAAGAACCTCCTCGTACCTTCCTTTACAGCCATTGATTCTTGATATACACACACACACACACAAACACAAACCCTTTCTTCCTTATCTAGCACAAGTACCCATACGTCGATATAAAAGTTGATAGAACTTACCCCTCTTCAAGTTTCGAGTAGATTAGATTCAGGCACAAAAATGGCTAGCTTTAATGCTCCTCTAACTTCGATCATGTTCTTTTTTGTACGTATAACCCTTTAGGGACGAATATTATCTCCAGTGCAGCAGAAGTTGTGAGTGAAGTGATACTTACTTTCCCTTTGAATGGGCAAGATGCGTGTTCGGAGATGGAAACTGTGCGGATATTGCTCTCGGATTTTAAGCTTAACTCCACCACCACAGCTTCCTATATAAACCATGCTGTATCCCAATAAAAAGGTCCAATCTGATTTAATTTTCTAATTCTATAAAATATAGAAAACCGAAATATTTAATAACTATGTCCGAATTAAAGCAAATCAGAGCAATTGGTGTCCATGACTTCAAGAATTGGCTTGATGTCAAAGAATTTACTTATGAACCACAAGAGTTAAGACCATATGATGTTGATATTAAAATTGAAGTCTGTGGTATTTGTGGATCTGATATACATACTGCACAGGGTAATTGGGGTATTAAATATGCACCAATCTGTGTTGGTCATGAGATTGTTGGTCATGTTGTTAATGCTGGTTCTGAAGCCCGTTTCAAAGTTGGTGAGAGAGTTGGTGTAGGTGCACAATGTGACTGTTGTAACAGTTGCAAAAGATGTACAGCTGGCTTCCAAAACGCTTGTAGAAAAAGTGTTTTAACCTATTTTGGTGTTTATCCTTCAGGTAAAGTCACTCAAGGTGGTTATGCATCTCATGTCAGAGTCAACTCTCAGTTTGCCTTTAAAATTCCAGAGAACTTGGATACAATCCATGTTGCTCCATTATTATGTGGTGGTATTACCGCTTTAAGACCTTTGATCACCGCAGGTGTTAAGAAAGGTTCCAAGGTGGGTGTTTCTGGTATTGGTGGTATTGGTCACATGGCAATTTTATTTGCAAAAGCTCTTGGAGCTGAAGTTACTGCTATTTCTAGAACTGACTCTAAGAGAGAAGTTGCAAAACAGTTGGGTGTAGACAATTATATTGCTCTAAATGAAGAAGGTTTCTCTCAGAAGTATGAAGATTCTTTAGATCTCATTGTGAACACTGCATCTTCATTCAGTGGAACTCCAATAAGTGAAGTTTTGAACCTCTTAAATGCTTATGGTAAAATGATCTTCATAACTGCTCCACCAGCTTCTGAAAGTTTGGAATTAAGCCCATTCCAATTACTTGGTAGCAACTTATCGATTGCTGGTTCTAATACTGGATCACCAAAAGACATTGAATATATGCTTAACCTTGCTTCTGAGCACAACATCAAACCATGGGTTGAAACTATTGATATTTCTGAAGAAAACGTTAGAACTGCTTGGAAGAGAATGGAGGATGGTGATGTAAAATTCAGATTCGTTCTTACAGGATACGAGAAATATTTTAACTAGGGTACTATTAGCTCGTTATTCACTACAATGTTTGTATATTTTATAATTAGTTATTAAACAAAGATTTTGATGAAACATATCAAACAGAACCATTGAATAGCATTTCAATCGCACCTTCCACAGAACCTCCACTACGTCTTAAAGCCTTTATATTACGCTCAAAATCAAAGAAGCCCATATCATTTAATTGACGTAACTGAGTAGCGTAAATTTCTTCAGGTGGTCTGGTATCCGCTTGCGCTGATCCAGCAGCACCCATGTTGTTCATTCCACTCAACAAACTTAAAACATTTGGATTCAGGAAAGGATTAGCTGCACCAGAATTAGCAGTTGCACCTACTCCTCCATTAACACCACCAAATAAAGAAGCAAAGGGATTTCCTGCAGCAGCACCAGTTGTGTTAGAGGTTGAATTGGTATTCGCGTTGGAATCAGAAGAGGTTGCAGTTGTAGTTGTCGCAGATGTAGAATCGTTAGGATTTCCTGGTGCTGGGAAACCACCAAATGGACCAGCACCTGGTCCACCAAGTCCTGCTCCACCGAAAGCCTTTTGCATTTCCATCATACTTTTCATTGCTTGTGGATTTGTCAACATACTTTTAACATAGTCACTTTGTAATAATTCTCTTGCTGCCGGTCCCATAGCTTTCAATTGAGGAGATTGTTCAATTAAGTAATCAAGCATTTGTGGATTGCTTAACATAGATCTCATACTTTCTTGAAATAAAGGATTATTCATTAGTTCTTCTATTCTGTTTTCATCAGGCAGTTGCATGCCATCAGCTCCAAATCCCAACTGATCCATAGTTGGCATTGGAATATTATATCCAGCATACCTAGCATCTGTTAACCCAGCCAAAGGATCGAACGCTGCAGGACCAGTTTCAATATTTGTTGGAACGTTTGAGGATGTAGGTGTTGAAGATGAGTTAGCAGCATTATCTGAACCACTGACTGCTGGAGTAGTATTCTTTGCTGCTCCTTTAACCAAATGAATAGAATGACCTTCCTTAATCTTGTAAGTCTCAAGTGTATCGTTATCTTTTAAGACTTTACCGGAGAAAATCAAACGTTGCCTATCAACGGAAACATCCAATAAATCTGATAATTTTTGTTTTAATTTTAAAACAGTCATTTCCCCTGTAACAGATACCTCTCTTTTGGCATCACCTGCCATTTTTATTGTAATTTTAAATTCAGACATGGTGTGTAGCGTTGCTCAAAGTTATAAATTTGCCTTCTGAGGCGAAGCTGTGTCTTTGATTCTAACTTGACCCATTCAGTTTCATTCTTGAAAATTCGAGATGACGAGCCGGAATCCTCAAAAAATTATTTGTAAGATCCCCATTCAAAGACAGGCGATCGACGCTGGATAAATGTTTCACTTTATCACTCTCTTATTCTGTTAGACCATTCTTATCTTTTACTGATTGAACAAACAAAACAATACTCCGATCAGAAATTGATAAGGATAAAATTATCTAAATGAAATATGGTGGCCATTCCCGTAGGTTACCAACGACCTAACTTTCCAGCTTTGTATTGGCCATTAGGACCGCAATCTGTTGAATTTGAAGAAGCTTTCTTATACGCATTTAAAGACATATGGGTGTTTACAATGACATGGGCCATAATTTTTATGGTAGGATTATACATTTGTGCTGCATTGTTATTTTTATTTACACATCATGTTGGATCTGTTCGACATCCCAGTGCACTAAATGTAGTCAATGAGGAAAATCACTATGTCGATAGTTATCACTCTGCTCAACCGGAGCTTACTAGAACTGCTAATATTCAAAACTATTTCGTGGATACAATTTTGTCAGGAAAATTGAGAGTCTCAATGTATATAGTTGCTCTTTACATTATTATAGGAGCGTTGCAAGGTTTCGTTGCTGGAACAGCTGTTGGATGTATGATTGGAGGGATATACAACTCAGGTCAATTTAAAGTTACACCTTGGATTCCCTTCACTTTCGGTTTACTAATTGCACTATTCAATGTAGCAAGCGCATACTCATTTACTATACGAACACTATGAGACAATTCAATTTTCACTGTGAGATATACCCCCTTTTAATTTCAGATTTGCACCATTGTTTACTAAATAAGAACTTTATAAAAAAATGACATTTAATATAGAAAAAAGTATATAAAAATAACCCAAACAACCTAAAAGCGAAAATAGAAAAAATAAAGCTAAATAAGAGAAGTTTTGATGAATGAATCATCACATTTATTTATTAGCAGTCAAAACAATACATCTTGACTTCACCATTTTCCAGACCTGATACGATTCTGGAATCACCTAAACCAACGCAAGTGACAGGACTTGAATTTGTAAATGTATGCATACAATGTCCATTTTGTAGATCCCAAATCTTGATACTTTTATCTTGTGCACCACTAATAACTCTAAAAGTATCAGCTGCAATAGACCAGATACCTTCAATATGACCGAACTGTGTACGAATGCATTTTCCAGTTTTAACGTCCCATAATTTAACGGTATTATCAAGGGATGCGGTTAAAAGATGTGTTGGAAGATGAGAACGTTGTTTGACAAACTTTTCAAGATCAGTTTCTGCAGAAATTTCACAATCGTCATCCTCACTATCACTATTATCATTGTCATTGTCATTGTCATTATTTTCATGTTCATTATCCTTTGAATCGGAATCATTAGTTATATCAGAAACTAAATCATCAGTATAAGTGAAAGGTATAACACATTGAACTTGAGCTGTATGACCACCATTTGCAACACCACCATAAGTGAAAATACATGCATTTGTTTCTAAATCCCATAGTTTGACTGTTGAATCATCACTTGCGCTAAATAAAGTTCTACTCTTTGGATGGATTTTAACACATGTAACCCAATCCGAATGACCCCTTAATGTGTAACAAGTTCTAGTATCAACATGCCAAACTTTTATAGTCTTATCAGCACTACCACTGACGATTAATTTATCCAGAAAGTCTACACTAATGACACCTTCACGATGACCTGGATAAGAGGAGATACATTCACCAGTTCTCCAATTCCAAACCTTGATTGTTGCATCTAAACCACCAGTGATTAATTTTTGATCGTCAAAAACTAAAGCTTTAACTCCCATTTCATGGCCGCGTAAAGTTCTGATTAATTCACCAGTATCTGTGTTCCAGATTTTAACAGTTTTGTCGTAAGAACCCGTCATTAACAACTTATTATTATCAAATTGGCAACAAAGAACACCTTCTGTATGTCCCTTAAATTTTTTAAGAGAATAGAAACCTTTTCTCCAATGTCTTTCTACAGTATAACGTTCAGAATAAACAGCTTTCCAAGGCCTTTTCTGTTTCATTCTTTGCATCGCAACTTTCTCAGAATTTGATATTCCTGTCTTCCATAAAGGTTTAGGACAGCAAACTGAATTATCATTTTCAGGATCATCTTCGGAAAGTCTCCTTTTCCTACTATCTGACTTCAGTGATCGTTCTTGTAATTTTTTAACAGCCATCAACGGTAGACCCCAACCACATTGAGGACATTTTCTATCGATATGTTGCTCACACATATACCTCCAAACTCTATCATCATCTGCTAACTGTTTCCATTTAGTTGAAACTTGTGCAGCATTGCATAAACTTTGACAATCTAAGTAGCAAAGAATTTTCAAAGCCAATTCACTTGGTAACATTTCAAGAAAGTCAATCTTCAAAAGGTGTGATATATCATGCGAAATCATCGATAATTGGGGGAAACAACATTGAGAGATTAAACCTTTCATTATAAGTTCTCTTTGAGGGTTGGAAGCCTTAGCAAATGTGGACCAAATAGTAGCGACTTCTTGCTGTTCCTTTCTAGAGAAACTTTCGAGTCTGTTCTGGATTTCTGTCAATTGCTGCTTATCCGCCATTTTATTACATCTAACCCTCGGATTATGACGATAGCAATATTTGTTGTCAAGTTCATAATCCGCAACAAAACTGTCTTCTGCAGGTTTTGCTGAATCCTGTGTTAAAGACACATTCAAATCTTTGCTTGACGGAATTTCTATAGCTTCAAACTTAGTATCTGAAACATCTATAGGTTTCATGATTTTTGTATCATGATTTAACGAGTGACCTTCAGTTGTAGTTTCACCTTGAGTATCGTCTAAGCGTTGCCTCTTCCTTGAATGATTCGCTGAGCTTTCGTCAATGTCTGTATTCTTCGAGAAAACCTTATCTAGTTTGCTCGTTTGTGGTATTAGATCACTTGAGCAGCTGAGTTGCAAGTATTGCATCCTGCGCGATTGCTCTTTCTCTGGCATCGGTGTATTTAGGATAAGAGTATGCCTGAGATGTATATATATACAAGGGAAAAGGGCCAATTATAAAGACGGAAAGTATAGTGCTGGTTATAAAAATATCTAGAAAACCTGTGTGTGACATGGTTAAGGCTAAGGAAAAACAAAAAGCGCCACAGTTTTTTGCGATGACGAAACCACAGGCCAATCCTTTTCTAGATCACGTGCCCGCAGACACCGAGAACTGTTCGCTTCACTTCATGTGAGAAGGGTTAGGAAATATCATATGAATTGATGAGAAACCCTGGATTATACGCGAATGGATGAATATGGGACAAGGTTCGACGACAACGCGTCTGATAGAAAAAGACGTAGA